>JACERR010000047.1:0-215762 GCA_016760335.1 Gastrodia elata | reverse complement strand
TTTTCTTCTAAGTGTGTGAGCATAGGTAAAGTATTTCATTTGATTACTAAATTGCCTCCTAAATGGTTTTAACTCCAATTTTAATTAAAGAACCCAAGATTGAAACCTCGTGCCTTTATTTTTCTTCAATAGTTTAAAGTCTCGAATTTCGATTTATCTTAAAAAGATTTTGAGTTAGTTTTAAATAAAATCATTGTTTTGTCAGCTCCACTCAAAATATTTTTTTATTAAGAATCGAGTTAACTTGAAATTTTGAGTTCAAATTTAGTTCAACTCATTCAAACACAACTCAAAGTCAGCTATAAATTGATACATTATTCTTAGCTTTGGACTTTTTTGATGATAGGCCAAGTGATGATTCAAACTAGTGGCTTTTGTATGATAGGTAAGCCTTTTCAATGTGGTTTGTTATATTAATGCTCATTTTTATTGTTCTAATAGATAATTTGTCATTTGGTTATGGTAAATTATTTTTAGCTTCAGTGTTGTAAGAATTAAACTAATGATGTGGCGTGTGTGTTATGTGTTTGTATATTTAATTTTGTGAGCTCAAACTATTATAATATTTTGTTTGACGCTAGGTATGCTGTGATTTGTACTGAAAATTTCTGTATTAACTGCTACACTTCGGTGGTTATTTTGACTGAGCGGTTGTGACAAATTTTGAGATCATGCCTTCGATTTCAAGTAGTCTCAATGAACGGAGGACAGACAGCTTAAACCTTGGAAATAAGATATCAAACAATTCCTTGGTTATGTAATAATTTCCGTAACATTTTATTTTTGAATTTTTTTTTTCATTTTAAGCAATTCAAAAAAATTGGCTTCTTGCTTTTATTGCATATAAGGGGATTTTTGATTTTAGGAAGAACCGGATTTTTCAGCAAAAGAGATCTTCCTATTGCATCAGGTGCTTTTTAAGCATAAAAAACTTCAAGCAATGGTATATGATGTTTCTTACAAAGTGTTAATTCTTTCTTTCTTGTCAGTGGAGAGAAGGCTTGTTGATGAAGTGAGGAAGAATGATACTATAATAATTGTTGGTGAAACAGGAAGTGGAAAGACTACTCGTAAGTCCCTTGTATTAATGGTTTTTTCTAGGTGATGGTTGGGGACCTGCGGTATTTTGGAAGTGGTGAAGTGCTGGGAAGTTTTGAAAGATGGGCTTTATAAAGGATGATACCACTGGATTTTTTTTGTATCAATTTAGGGTTGTTTTTTTTTTATTTTCAGTGCAAGCTAGGAGTTAGTGGAAGGTGAAATTGTTTGTTTTTTTTCCGGCGGATGCTAGGAATCAGTGATGTTTGAGGCTGTGGTCATATACCGCCTCTGGATCTATGTTTGCTAAAGTAGGATGTTGAGGATTTCTCTGTTTCTTATCTATTTTTTGGAGAAACTGCTATTGGCTATTAAATCTGATTATATTACCCAAAATATGTTTCTCTTTAAATGCTTATATAAATTGCATTGCAAACTTCTTTTGACTGTATATTGTGTGCCCACATGTGAATTCTTCAGAATTACCACAGTATCTTTTCAATGCTGGATTTTGTCGCAATGGAAAAGTCATTGGAGTCACCCACCTCGTCGGGTTGCCGCTGTAACTGTGGCAAGACGTGTTGCAGAAGAATGTGATGTTCAATTAGGTCAGAAGGTTGGTTATGCGATCAGGTTTGAAGATGTGACATCCAGTTCAACAAGGATTAAATATATGACTGATGGACTGCTGTTGAGGTATACTTGTTTGTGGAATATTGAAGTCTTCATTTGAATGCTTTTGTTGGTTTTCTTATAAGTTTGATGTTTGCAAGTTCATCCAGTCCCATATGGCTGGACGTTCTAAGATGAATGACGGAGCAACCATTATGATTTGTGTGTGACTATAGTGTTTTCATAAATATGAAAATTTATTGGAAAATGGACAAAAAGCATTTTGTTAATATTTTCTCCAGCTCTTGAATTAGTTAAAATTTTCCCTTTGACCTGAATTCTCTTTCATTGCATCTAATTTTATACAAATGCTTTTTGAGGATGCTATTAGGTAAAATGTCATTGCATGATATTGTGTTTATTTCTATAATTGTTACCTTTTTTATTGGGAATGCAATGCATGCGTTTTTTTACTATGTTCATAGATACATTTGGCCATTGATAGTAGAGAATTCAAATTCTCTATAAAATCTATTTGCCTTGCGACCTAAGATATTGTATACACAAGTTCCATGCCTTCTTTTTTGTATAACGGTGAGCCTCATATAGATGCAAATAACACGGCTAATGAGTTTTGAATCTGCCATTTGCATTAAACTATAATACCTTTTGCGTTCCATGCCACTTCTCTACAATATTAACTCTTGTTGATTGTATATCTAAACCTGAGAAAAAACATTGAAGTTGGTTCAATAACAATGCCCTTACTTGGATAAGTTTGACTCTAGATAACTGATGCATTTTCATCTCTCTATGCATAACATTTAATATGGATAAAGTTACTCGTGCAATGTGGGCAATTTTTTTCTCGTACTCATGTAATTTTAGTTCTGCTATAAACTATGAATAAATTTTAAGCATTTCATAGGAAATTTATGATTTAATGTATTATTTTTGATATTTTCTTTGCACCTTCACCTGTTATCAGCATGCTGACTAATTGCCAACTTTGTAACACAGAGAGGCATTATTGGATCCCATTCTTTCTAGATACAGCATAATTATAATTGATGAAGCTCATGAAAGAACAGTTCATACTGATGTACTTCTTGGTTTGTTGAAAAAGGTTCAAAATACAAGGTTAAATCAATGCAAGCTGCACGAACAGGATCTAAACAATTTTATTAAGTTTGATTATGAAAGTCAGATTTCAAATGTGAGTTTTACTCCGTTGAAGTTGATTATAATGTCTGCTAGCTTAGATGCAAAGGGTTTCTCTGAGTATTTTGGCGGTGCGAAAGCTTTTTATGTTCAAGGGCGTCAATACCCTGTGGATATACTCTATACATACCATCCAGAGCCAGACTACATTGATGCTACTCTTATTACCATTTTTAAGGTATATTTTTGTACCGTTATTCTCTATGCTAGTTCCCCACTATTGGAAATGATTTGGTATAGTCCTAAATTTTGTAAAATTAAATAAGTTTTCTTGACTCATCTATTTTGCAGTGATTAAGTCATATGGGCACTTTTCCATTCATTTTGGATGGAAGATTGATTTGGGTATGGTGGCTATGGTCAATTGACTAATCTTGTGAAATAATTTATAAAACTTATTGATTATGGTATATATGCATTTGGTTTTTCCTTGAATCTTTAAGCATGATTATTTCTATCATACATAAAAATATTATATATATTTTTCCCATGTTCTGATTTCTTAATTATAATAATTATTTGCATAATAGTAATTAGCTAGAAAGCAGTAATACTAAATCAACATACTCATAATGTTTGACATGATATCTCTGTAACTTCTCAATAACTTAACAAGAAAGCCTCTTAATTGTTTTTGCCTATATTAAAATTGGGAAGGTGGAAGGAAGATAAAAAAACCACATTGTTAAAAACTTTCAAGAATGGTCTCACATATATAGAGCCTTTAAAGGGGCTATTATTTGGTAAAGCATATTACTGATTTGTGTGGTCAGCTCCTTGTAACAGAACTAATGCATGATATCATTTTTATTGTATGTGTTAAGTTTGTGAATACTAAGATTTGAGTGTTATTGGAATGAAATGCTTAAGTATTCACGTTAAACTGGTCGAGCTTGGAGCGGGTCCTTGGGATTTTGGCTCGCTTAATAAACGGATCGATTTTGGGTTGACTGTTTTGGGCCTCCATTTTCAGGTCAGACATAAACACAATCCAATGACTCGATTGACACCTCTAATAAAAATACTAATCAATTGTTTGCAAACATTATGATAAGATATAGTATAATCATAACTTAAGAGTATTCACATAACATATAACATGCAAAAATGTTTATATTCACTACAACCATGGATTAGGAGTTTACCCCATAGCCCTAGATGAAAACAAAATCCTATTGATCCTAAATTTTTTCTTAATTGAAGTGGTGATCTTTGTTTATCTTTTGCAATTAATGGTTGAATGCTCCTCTCTGTTCTCAACTTTTGTCAAGTCGGAGCCCTTTGAAATTAAACAATTATGCTTTATAATCTTAGGTTTGACTACAAAATCCTATTCTTTGCATCTTTTTCTTTCTAGATAATAGTCAAACTATTACTATTGAAAAAAAATTGAAACCACCCTTACTTTTTACAATTTATTTTTTCTTGAAGGGATCTCTAAATCCCTCCTCGCAAAATTCTTCCAACCGGAGGGTTCAACTTTTAGATTGAAGGTTAGAACCCCTTCAACAATAGTTCCTGTATGATCAAAAGTCAAGCTATTTTTGTTTTTATAATAAAGGGTTTTCTAAGTATGTAGTTTCTCCTCTACTTAAAATTCTAACATTTTTCTCTTCTTTTTTGCGCTGTTTCACCATGTCTTCCCCTGTTATATGGTAGTTGTTGACATTACTATATTGCCCGTTATATTTTTGTTTTCGTTTGATTGTAACTGCACGCGACATCTTAACCCTACGACCTCTCTATACATTGAGAGCCACTCAGGTAATTCGCATTATGAATGAAATATTTTCACCCTATCTCTCACTCATCTCTCTCTGCACCTCTCCTTCCCCTTTCATAGTATCAGAGCGATAACAGAGATCGTCTCTTCATCGCTCAACAAATCGATTTTAAAATTGAGGTTGGAGATCGCAGAAACACCCCGCCATCGTCGAAATAGCGATCATCGAAGATAAAGTTGCTTGGCTTCGTCGCATAAACCGAAGCAATCTTTGCAAGAATCATTTTCGGATCGATGGCTTCCCCGTGACAATGGAAGCTCCACCACTCAATCAGAAGGTTCTATTGCCCTTCCGCCAGAATAGCCTCATCCTCAACTCACGACGATTCATCACCTTCTTCCGGTGAAACTTTGACGGCAAAAACTACTCCATCCGGCAAGCCCAGTTTCTTCCCATTTTTCGCACACGGACTGATCGGCTACGCCGATGGTTCCCGTCCATCCCCTCATCAATTTGTTAACCAAAATGAAGCATACCCAAAATACCTAACCTGGCACAAACAAGATCAAATGATCTTGAGCTGGATCATCTCTTCCTTGACAGAATCCACGTTCACTCAAGTCCTTTTCACAATAGATTGTGGGAGTAGACTCAAGAGGGAAACCGAGCTCTTGCAGGAGAGATGTGATCTAGAAAACCTCACTGGCAGCATTGGCGATGGACTTGTACTCAGTTTCAGTACCGGATCTAGCCACAGTTTGTTGTTTTTTAGAGGACCACGATATAAGGTTGCCTTCAAAAAGTCAAGCATCTGCGCCTCTCCTTCCCCTTGCATAGTATCAGAGTGATAACAGGGATCGTCTCTTCATCGCTCAACAAATCGATTCTAAAATTGAGGTTGGAGATCGCGGAAACACTCCGCCATCGTCGAAGTAGCGATCATCGAAGACAAGTCGCTTGGCTTCGTCGCATAAACCAACACAATCTTTGCAAGAACCAGTTTCGGATCGATGGCTTCCCCGTGACAATCCGGAAGCTCCACCACTCAATCAGAAGGTTCTATTGCCCTTCGCCAGAATAGCCTCATCCTCAACTCACGGCGATTCATCACCATCTTCCTAGTGAAACTTCGACGGCAAAAACTACTCCATCTGGCAAGCCCAGTTTCTTCCCATTTTTCGCACACGGACTGATCGGCTACGCCGATGGTTCCCGTCCATCCCCTCATCAATTTGTTAACCAAAACTGAAGCAAACCCAAAATACCTAACCTGGCACAAACAAGATTAAATGATCTTGAGCTAGATCATCTCTTTTCTGACAGAATCCACGTTCACTCAAGTCCTTTTCACAATAGATTGTGGGAGCAGACCCAAGAGGGAAACTGAGCTCTTGCAGGAGAGATGTGATCCAGAAAACCTCACTGGCAGCATTGGCGATGGACTTGTACTCAGTTTCAGTACTGGATCTAGCCACAGTTTGCTGTCTTTTGGAGGACCATGATATAAGGTTGCCTTCAAAAAGTCAAGCATCTGCTCTTCTCCTTCTCCTTTCATAGTATCAGAGCGATAACAGAGATCGTCTCTTCATTGTTCAACAAATCGATTCTAAAATTGAGGCTGGGGATCGCGGAAACATGCCGCAATCGAAGACAAAGTCGCTTGGCTTCGTCGCATAAACCAATGCAATCTTTGCAAGAACCAATTTCGGATCGATGGCTTCCCCGTGACAATCTGGAAGCTCCACTACTCAATCAGAAGGTTCTATTGCCCTTCCGTCAGAATAGCCTCATCCTCAACTCACGGCGATTCATCACCTTCTTCTTGTGAAATTTCGATGGCAAAAACTACTCCATCTGGCAAGCCCAGTTTCTTCCCATTTTCCTCACACACGGACTGATCGGCTACTCCGATGGTTCCCGTCCATCCCCTCAATTTGTTAACCAAAATGAAGCAAACCCAAAATACCTAACTTGGCACAAACAAGATCAAATGATCTTGAGCTGGATCATCTCTTCCTTGACAGAATCCATGTTCACTCAAGTCCTTGTCACAATAGATTGTGGGAGCAGACCCAAGTGGGAAACCTGAGCTCTTGCAGGAGAGATGTGATCCAAAAAACCTCGCTGGCAGCATTGGCGATGATGGACTTTGTACTCAGTTTCAGTATCGGATCTAGCCACAGTTTGCTGTTTTTTGGAGGACCACAATATAAGGCTGCCTTTCAAAAAGTTCAGGCATCTTGCGCATTAGCTCACTCACCGACTCTCCAACTTCCAAACAACAAATGGTCCTCAGCATTTTAACCTGGTCTCGAACCGGATTATGCTTCTCTCACTGCTGCAATCACAGCTCGCATTGAACCAATGTGACTAGATGAACTTTTTGGTATCCTCATCAATCATGAATTGAAGTATTCCGAGACCCCCCACTACGGATGCATCTACTCCAACACCATTCCAAGAGAACATGGTCGACATAATGGAGGTTGCGGGAGCTCCACTATTTAGTGCCAACTATGCCGCAAGTTCGGTCACGTAGCACTAAACTGCTATCATGGCCAGAATTTTACTCTTTGCCGTGTGACACCACCTCCTACAATTTTCAAGCATCATGTGCCCAACCTCCTACTAATCATCAACCATGATTGAATCATGGTACATGGACTCCGATACCCATAACTCATACAAGTGATGCGATCCTCCCCACCTACCAACTCTTAATTTAAACTCACTCAGTGCTCTTAAACTTATATTTATCAATCGATTCACTCGAGATAATAAGGTATTAATTTAATTTCATCCTACTTGCTATCTTGTGAAGTATTTGGCTTCGAGACAGATTCAGCTCAACGACACGCTCAATAATGGTCTCTACTCCTTTTCGGCAACTCCACCCACGTCACTTCAAACCAACGTGACCTCCACCACTACCTGGTGTCAACTGTCTCGGGCATCCTGTCCTTTGACAAGCTTTAGATTGTTGCCGATCATATTTTCATTCATCCTACAAAATTATCTTCATGTGATGCGTATCATGTCTAAAGAGCATCGTATTCCATTACAAAATTCTGATACTATTTATGATAAACCATTACAATTGATTGTTTTTCGTTGTATGGGACCATCCTCTGTTACTTCGACATATGGGTACAAATATTACATAATATTCATTGATGTGTTTTCAAACTTTACATGGTTCTGATGCTCTCAATACATTTTTTTCATTTAAAATCATGGTTGAACATAGTCTTAACTCTAAAATCATCTCCTTCCAATATGATGGCGGAGGTGAATACATGAAATTCACAAAACTCTTGCAATTTGGCATCCAACACCGATTTTTTGTCCCCTTACACTTCTAAGCAAAATGGGAAAGCTGAGCAGAAACGCCGGCATATTGTTGAGATTGGCAGTGCTCTTCTCTTCCACGCATCCTTACCCAACAATATCTGGGTTAACACATTTCAAACAGCCTCCTATCTTAGTAACTGCCTTCTATCTCGAGCACTTCAAAACAAACCCCCCTTAGAAATACTCTTCCAACTTGCCACTTCCTCAAAACTTTTGGTATTTATGTTATCCATGGCTCTGATCGTATGCTTCAAAATAGACTTGCCCCATAATCGCATCCTTGTGTATTTATCAGGTATTGCAGAAATCAAAAAGCTTATTTGTGTTATAACATGGACAATGATTAGGTCTATATTGTGAGGCATGTTTCTTTTGATGAGCTTATATTTCCTTTTCTGAAAATCAACAACACAAATGCCTCAGAGATACATTCACATACTATTGGAACAACTCTTTGGTCCCTCAGCTGCTCAGGCCAGACATTGCCCAACCGCCCACTTATCCTCGCAAGCCAGCCCCTACCGGAAAATCTCTTCAGGCAGTACTCCAGACAACCTGCTCGGAACCAACAGCCAACCCCTTTTCCAGCTCCATCCAACCTGTCAGCAACACAAATTCAGCCATCTACTGTACGCACGGCTACTCCAAGCCCTCCATCCAACTGAAACTCTCACCCAATGCAAACCCGCAGCAAAACCGCTGCACCTCATTCCTAAGATGTTCTCCATCTCCACATCCATCCTTTTTATGGTCCACACTATGTTTTCCTAAGACCAAAAACAGCATAAATGGATCGCAGCAATGCAACAAGAGTTTCAAGCCCTTCAAAGAAATGACACTTGCTCTCTTGTGCCCCGTTCAAACAATGACAACATAGTTGGATGCAAATGGCTATACAAACTAAAGATCAATTGGGACTGCTCCTTGTCTCGCCATAAGGCTCGTCTTATCGTCAAAGGGTTCACACAAAAGGAAGGCATTGACTATGTAATATTTAGTCCGCCAAACCGTTCACAATCAGGATTGTGCTCACCTTCAACTGGAATATTCAGCAGCTTCAACTTAATATAATACCTTTTTAAATGAGGATCTTCAAGAAGACATTTACATGGTGCAAACACGCGACTTCATTTCCTCTACTCTCTATGGTCTAAAACAGCCCTCTCGCTTGTGGCATCAAAATATCTCCACAGCTTTGCTCTCCTTAAATTCACGAACACTAGCAACGATACCTCCGTCTTTGTCTTCTGACAAAAAAATGTTTACATATTTTTTTTAGTATATGGGGATGACTTCCTCCTCACGGGGAATGATCCCACCGCTGCTTGACAAACTTGTCACCTTTTAGCGGCACAATTTGCTCTCAAGGATTTGGGAAATATCCATCAGTTTTTGAACACCAATGTGCAATCCTCATCAACCTCGCTGTTCCTATCTCAGCAGCACTACATCACCGATCTGCGCATTAACGCTAACATGCAAACCTTCAAATCGGCTCCAATACCGATGACATTTTAGAGCAGCTATGACATTCCTGACAACACTCTGTTCTAGCGAAGTGTTGTTGGGGCACTCCGATATCTACAACACACGCGCCCAGACTCAATTTTAGCGTGATACAGACTGCCAAGCCATGCATAGCCAGACCAAGTCGGATTGGTCCAAAGTCAAGCGCATCCTTCGCTACCTACAGAGTACATCATCGTTTGATCTATTGCTAAAATCAGTTAACTACATTCACCATCCTGGCTTTCTGTGATGTTGACTAGGCCTGCGACTCCTCTGATCACAAATCCACTTTTGAATATTATGTATTTTTCGGAGACAATCTTATATCGCTGATCCTCCAAGAAGCAACAAACAGTGGCTAGATCCAGTACTGAAGCCGAGTACAAGTCCATAGCCAATGCCGCCAACAAGGTACTAGTGGATCACATCTCTACTGCAAGAGGATCGGCTTCCCTCTTGGGGTCACTCCTACAATCTATTGTGACAATCTTAGCTCCACCTACTTCACCGCCAAACCAATCTTACATACACGCACTGAAGCATGTGGAAGTGGGCTACCACTTCGTCCTTGATCTGGTCCATTCCAATCGCCTCAACATTTGTCATGTTTAGAGTGAAAAACAAATAAACAACATCGTATCAAAGACTATCAATCACAAAGTTTTTGGAAACTACAGACAAGCTCATTCTCCAACCAACAATGACCTTGCGGGGGCGTATTAACAATATTATATGATTTTACAATTTTTCCCTTTGTATTTTTGTTTCCATTTGGTTGTAACCGCACGCTAAATCCTAACCCAACAACCTCTCTATATATCTAGAGCCACTCTTTTGTTAATTTGCATTATGGATGAAATTTTTTAACCCTTTCTCTCACGCATCTCTCTTGGAGCCTCTCGTTCCCCTTTCAGTAGTTCTCACAGGAAAAAATTTAGAACTCTTTTTTAATCAAATTAATGTTTTCGAATTGCTCGGTTGAACCCCTTGCATGGATTTTATGATGTTTGTTGAAACTGCGACGTTGCTACCGATTCAAGCACTCCTTGAACCGCCAAATTACTTGTTTTGGGTAAAACCAACTATATTTAAGATTACACAACTTCTAATAGCTAGACAACTGCTATAACAACTTAAGAAAAATTAAATTAATCTAAAATTATTTTATTGATCAAATGTTGATTTTAGGTGTCAAATTTGATACATAAATTCTCAGTCATTACAAGGAGAGGTCCTACTTTTCTTTATTTGAGTAAATTTTGTTTGTTACCGGCTTCTCAATTTTTCTTGACTGAAAGCTTGTGATAAATATTAATTTATGGCTTAACTAAGTCTATTGCCTTACGGGAGAATTCTTGAACAAAGTTTAAATTATGCATTCATTTATTTACAACAATATAAGTGTTTTATCTCATTTTTATGCTAGATTCATTTGGAGGATGGTACTGGGGATATCCTTGCTTTTCTGACTGGTCAAGAAGAGATTGAATTAGTAGACATGCTTGTTCATGAGCGACTTAAACAATTACCTGAGCATTATAGGAACATTATAACTGTTCCTATTTATTCATCCCTTCCATCAGAGCAACAAATGAATGTCTTTAAGCCAACTCCATCTAATTTACGCAAGGTAGCTCGAGTTCATCTTTTGTAAAAAATAATAATCCAACTTTTTTTTTAGTATTTGTTTTACTGCTTTGATAGCTTGTTTTTGTTAACATACTTTTTTGTACTGGTTAATGTTCAATTAAGAAATTATTCATTTATTTTTATCACTCGTTTATGTTTTTCTGCTCTTTTAAAGATTATTTTTTTCTTATGTATTTAAGTTGTACCTTAAATGATTATTTTTGTCTATATTGTGATGGGCTATATTTATACTGTGCAATCATTGCTCCATGTTTTTTGTGTGCCACTCATTCATAGTCTTGGAAGGAAATTGCTTTGGTAGTTTACCAAAAAGGAAAGCACGGGAAGTTTTGAATGGGAATTCAACCTATCATGAATATTTGAGTCAGTAAATTTTATGGTGTCACTTGTGCTAAAATTTGATAGGTAGCTTGATTTTATTTAATTATTCCATCTATCGAAATTCTTTCTTTTCTATTTATATTCTTTTCAATTCATTGAATCCACTTTGTACTGTTTATTTTCTTCACAAAACCACCATGTTAGAAAATTAATTTGTAATATTGAAGTTGTCATACTGAAAGCTGCAGAGCCAAATTGTGAATGGAACATTTTACACTAGTGGAATCTAGTAAGGTCTCGGCTTCTTTTTGATCTTATGATATGATGCTTATTTTAATTATGAAAGTTAGCTCTCGTTTCTTAAATCTGGCAGTACTAATTTGTAGGCATAAATGTCTTTTGATGTCTGGAATGCTGATCCTAGTGTTGGTGATGCAAGGCATGTGGACAATGTGTCTGTTGTAACTGAACATGTGGGAAATAATTATATTCATCTTTATTGAAATCAAATCCATTGTATGCGAATTTGTATTTATTGTTTGTTGTTAGGTGTGTTCCAATCCCTTATAGAGGAAGACAAGCTAATCTTCAAAATAGGGTGCCTCAATGTCATTTTCTTATGAGTAGGAAAAAAACCTTCCAAAAGGAATCTTAAGTGGGACAATCAGCTCCTGTCAGGATATTTTGTGCTCTCTCGAGTGTATGATCTTTTTGATATGAATCTATTCTTGAATATTCATGCTACATCTCAATTCTTATCCTTTGATTATTTTGTTATGATTAAAATTTAAAGTAATAACGATGAATGAATATCATAGAATGATGAAAAAGAGAAAAGATCTAGAACTCACCTTGGCTAGTTCTGACTCTATACATTGAACGCAGTCACATAAGCAACTGCCAACCTGAACCTCCACAACCCTCAAAATGGTGGACACCATGTATCGTTTACATGGTGCTGATACATGCACTGTTCACCTGCCAGCATCGCTTGGAATCCTTAACATCTAGTGCAACATATGGAGCTCGCATCTGCTTGGATGCCCACTACGCGACACTCGCGAAGATGCTCTATGCTACTATAAACAGCTCCTTTGCGTGCCATACGATCCACCGCTGATCCCGAACCATGATCTTGTGCATGAGCTACCCTTTGCCTTTACACTTGTTCAACAAATGTGCACAAAAAGGATTTGTCCGCAAGCACAGAGGAGATGCCATTCTAAACGAAGCTAAGGAAAATTAGGAGGTTTGATTGAAGCCAATCAACGGTCTACGATGACCTTCAGGGAGATTACAGGTGTGCTGTTTTTGAAATTGAATGATAAGTACTCTCTAAACTGCCAAATCACCTTTGCAAATGATTGGAACCATCTCCCCAACAAATGCTCGAATCATCTCCCAATAATTGTATAATAACTAGCTTCCTCCTTTGCCTATATAAATAGCAAGTGTGAATCCTTCCTTTAGTACATGGTAAGAGGCAAGGAGGAAAGCTGAATAGAAGAAAAGGAAAAAGAGAAGGTTTAGAAGATTCAGTTTGAGAGCAGATATATAATAAAGGAGGACAATATGAAGATTCAAAAAAGCAGGTTAAAAAATTTCAAGTTTAACTATTAGAAGATCCCATATTTTCTTATAGCTAGCAGAGCCAAGACTTTTAAAGATCATGCATTCTGTTATTTTTTAGAGCAGTCCGGGAATGTTAAACTCTTTGTTGATATTGGATTCGGATCCAGGAAATACTATTTTTGGCATTTTGTTAAAAATAATTTTAAAACTCTTGACACAATGTTGTGCTACCAAAATGTTTATAAAACTTAATCAATTTCACAAAACTACGGGTAAAGATACGACATTTTGTTCTCTCAGCATGGACTTGCCGAGGACCCTTGGTTTCTATGTTCTGTTGGTTTTTTGAGCTGGACAGAAAGATTAAGTTTCTTTTGTTTATCTGTAGATTCGAATTTAAGGAACATTATTTTTGACGCAATTTTGAATCATTATGTGGCCGGTCATAACAAATATTGACCAAACTCAAGACATGCCATTTTATATTGCTAAACCTCGGTACAAATATTCACGAATTAATTTATTTGTTAATTAAGTCATTAATTAATTAATATTATACATTATTTAATGGATTGAATTAGTTAAAATTATCAATTAAATTAATTGATTATGAAGATTAGTTTATCAATTATGAAGTTTAAATATCACGTTGAGATGGGTGGTAGATAACCAAAATAAAGCATTGTCATTGTCACTCAAATAAAACAAAAGAACAAAGAACTGATCATACTTTTTAAGTTTAATACATGGCTTTGGGCATTCATATCACTCACACTTTTCACTATGCTCACAACCTTACAATACAAACACACTTCCCAAAGCTTCTATCATTCTAAGTACATTGTGTTGCTCTCAGTGTTCTTATCTGCTGAGCGCGCAAGTCTTCGACAACATAAGCCTCTTTATGGCTCATGGCACTATTCCCAAAAATTAGTTCTTCACAATTTGATGCCTGAGTTTGTTGAGTAATTTCCACCTTCAAATTGCTACTTGTACACAAATGAGGTGATCAAGCTAATAAGGAATAATAAATAGTTGTGTATAATAAAAATAGGGAAAATGATCAAAATGGTCTATTGGCTTTTGCAAAATTTTCAAAGTAGTCCTTGACTTTTGTAAATCTTTTTTTTGATCCCTTGACTATTGTTTAATTGTTATTTTGATTCCTGCCTTATTTTCCCATTATCTCCTTTCCTTCTGTTAAAAAGTAATGGTATTTGTGTCTTTCCTAACTTCTTCTCTAGCTCTGGCTAATGCTTGCAATTTCTTTCAGGTTGCTAACAAGTGTGCCTTTAATTTTTTTGTGTGTACATGTTGTTGTCTCTCTGCGTTCTCATTGTTGCTGGACGAACAGTTCTTCCGATGCTCGGTGCTTTACGCTCTCATCGACATTTGACGAACAATCGAGAAAAAGCATCTGCAGCAAATGCAGAGAGACTAATATTAGGAAGAACTGTTCGTTGAGCGTTGGTGAGAGAACCGAGAGACGATGACTTGTATAAGAAAAAATATTTAAGTCGCACAACCGGGAAGAAATCGCAAGCGGTTAAGTGACGATTACCCATTTTTGTTCTATGTTAGCCCGACAGGGCAATTTTTTTTTTGTTAGGGGAGATGTGCTCCCCGGGAGGCTCTTGTACCTCCTCATTGAGGATACTATGAAATTTGATCCCGGTTGGTGTACTGATGCTTTTATTTATTTATGTTTAGGCTACGACCGTCTTTCATGAAAACACGGGATTCACGCGTTCGTGTCAAGATGTGTGATTTCCAAAATCTATAATTAGGGCTGAAACTTTTCATATTTCGCACTAAAGCTACTCTCCCCTAGCTTTTTCTAGTTGCTAAATATTTCTACAGCTCCCAAAATTGGCAAGCTGTTGAAAAAGGCTTTCGGATCATCCTCAAGTAGGTCACATGGAGAGTCTTCTGTGCACTTCGGAGATACCCCAGTTGAGGATATTTGCTTTGACTACCCCAGTGGAGCACAATACCTTAGTGCGTAAGAGTTTGAGCTATTACAAATGGTATCAGAGCAGCCATAGGGTGTCAAATAGGAGCTAAGTGCCATACAGGGTAAAGTATCGCTTCATGTGAGCAATCTCTTGAATTTATTATGGTTAAGGTGATACATGTGTGTGGGTACCTTTTGAGCCTGTAGGGGCCACCTTTAGTTCTATCTACCCAATGTATGATTCTTGAATCTGTGCGTGAATAATGATGAGGATATCAATTACTTAAGTTGGGGAGATTGTAATGACCCCCTTTAAGTAGTATTAAGTGAAATTTTTGAACATTATGATGCCTTTTTAGATAACAGTGGAGTTCCTGATAAAAACTTCCAAAGTTAAGCGTGCTCAGGTAGGAGTACTCCCAGGATGGGTAACTTGCTGGAAAGCTATCTTCTGAGAGAAAAAACGTGAGGCCTAGCAAGCCAAAGTGGATAATTCTTTGGTGCTTAAGAGTTTGAGGCTGTTACAATATCTTAACGATTTATGCCGGACTCGATCCTTGCGGCAATGATCAGTGCGTACTTGTACGATCGAGTGAATTCCTAGGACACTTTGGTCCGTACGGGTCCCTTTACCACCCTCTGATGGTGCTCCCTCCTCCTTATTGGTTCAAGGCTAACATCGACAGCTCTTACCGCTATAGAGGGCAAGATTTCTTCGAAGGCTTTCATCGTAAGGGATAACCAAGGCAAGCTAGTGGTTGTGCGTGGGGCCTTGCTTCCAAGCTATTCTACTACCGCGGAGGTGTCACAAAACTGGATGCTGGAGTTGGATGGCTTGATCATCGAGGGAGACTATTTGGTGTCCTTGAGGATGATCAAACATGCATGAAAGCACACTTGGTTGATGAGAGGAGTTGCATGTGACGATGACCACTTCTCTTTCCTTTAGTGTCTTCAAACATTATTTGTACACCGCAAGCCCTAGTGCACTTACGATGTGGATTTTTGTCCTTTTTGGGCCAACTGGATGATTTTGTATTTCTTATAGGAGACGTGCTCTCTGGTAGACTATTAGATATCCTCAGGGATGATACTGAGAAATTTGATCATTGTTGTTGATGTAAGATTGTTGATGGTGATATATAGGCCCTGGTCGATTTCCATGAAAAAATTCTTCAGTAGCACAACAATGTGCGCCATATGGAAGAAGACATACTCAGAGTAAACATTGAGGTCATTTAAACAACTATGCACATGTTGATATTATTCTTAATTTAGTGGGAACTTAAAATATTATTCTAACATAGAATTAGAGCGATTCATTTACTAAATATGCGATAGCGCATACTCTTTTTGACCCAAGTTTTAGTACCATTTTAAACTTTTCGACATCTAATCTCTTTGTACTTCATCATTTAATTTTCTTTAAAGTTTTTGATGTTGCTGCTATCATTATTGATGTTGCTAATATCACACTTCTTATCCGCAATCACTTTATCTTCCATTCCACTTTTGTTCCTGCAAATTATATGAAATTAGTTCCATTATAGTTCACTGCTCCAACTAAGTAGATGTACAAAGGCAACGCTGTTGGTGTAATGACATCATCATGGGCATACTTAAGGACTACATATGCAAAGAGATGATTTAGTGGTCTTCTCAATATTGTTTTTTTGTGCGGAAGAGTTTTCTCATGTATATGACATTAGGATAGGAAGGTTTCATAAATGAGGCAATGAGATCTTACCTTTTTTCTTTCTTGCACTTTAGGTGATTTCTACTGGTTTATCTTGTGTAAATCAAGATGGCCCTCCCTTGACTGTTGGTTATGGTGCATATGCTCTAAAATGCATGCAATAGATATCATTTACTAAGATTTAAGGTCCAGATTCTCTGCACCCTTGTAGAAACTTGACTACTTCTCTTGCATGAATTTTTATTTCTTGGGGTTCATCTTAATGCATATAGCCAAAATCATGTACCTAAAGAACCTCATTGATAACTACATATATATATATATATATATATATATTTTGCTGAAATTTAATTTCATGACAAAACATTTTGATATGAAAACATTTCCTTGTTAGATTGATGGATATATTTTCTTTAATTTTCATCATTATTTAATGCCATAAACTTGAGTTTGATCTCATTGCTTATGTTGCTTTTTATATGTTTTTATCTTGTTCTTTATGCAAAAGGTACCATTGCATATCATAATATCTCTTTATTAATTATTAATATGATCATCTCGATTGCATGGTGCATTATGATTTTGTGGTAGTGTGATGAAGGTGCCAAAAAATTGGGTTCTAGGAAATCAAACATTGATTTCATCTTAAGATTGATATTGGGTTGGCGATGGCCATATTTTTGGCAAGCACCATTGGTCTTAGATTTGATTCATAACATTTATTTTTTGTTTTATCTTTACTATGACTAGATGCTTTAGTTCCATTTTGTAATTAAGCTCTTGAATTGTCCAATGTCCAACAATTTGTCTCAAGTACATACTATTAGGATGAAGGGGCCTTAAAGTATGTGAAATTTGATCATTAAGCCTTGTATGATTTAACATCATTGGTATTGTCCAATTTGATAACCCTCTTAGGATTACTTGCACTTTTCTTTTGAGAATTTGATTAAAGATGTTGGGTTTGAGGCAACCCCGAATGGCAATATTCAAGGGGCGCTTGGTCCTCAACAAATTTTTGACTCGGGCTAATGCTCTCCAAATGATATCTGGTCTCTCAAACTCTTGCTAATCTTAACCTAACACTAATATTATATAAGTACATGATAATTATAATAAAATGAAGCTAAAGCACAAACATCCAAGAATCATCTGATGAAGATTGAATTTCACAAGTCTAATTGGTCCCCTTACATTCCATCACACATACTGAGGTATTGAAAGTAGGTTTACTTGATCTCTTAGGATCTACTTGAACTTCTCTTGAATCAAGCAACTAAAACAAGGTTTAGATAAAATTATGTAAATAGAATACAAAATGCTTAAAATAAAGAATCCAGTTCTTCTCCTGGTCAAGGAGATAATGCGAAACTTTTTTATCTCTTGATCAAATGACTTTATATCCCAGGGTAGAAGAAATAGTATATCCAATTACTATTTATATTCAATGAATTAGAATAATATTCGATGATAAAGCAAAAAAAAAAAAAAGAGAGCATTAAAATCTTTCAATAGTCTGTACACTCAGCATAAGTAATAATGATTTGACGGTTTGAAATGTTTTTTGGGATGCACAATCTGACAATGGTTGCAAGTAATCTGCTTAAAGTTTGCCGTGCACAAAATTGTTAAGTTTGTGCAAAAGTACCTTGGAATCAGAAATTTCACTAATTCCTGCATGATACTATAGTTCTCATAAATTACTGCAAAATTCCCACATGAAAGCTGCTTCGTTTTCTTAGAAACCATACCACGTGTCATAGCGGAATGATTTTGTTACCATCAATCTTAAAATTTATTGAAAAATACCTTGCATTGAGTCATCAAATGAAATAACAGAAGGTGCGCATGAATCATCTTTTTTAAAAAAAAACAACCTGCAAAACTTAGCGCATAATCTTTGTATAAGAAATGCTGCAGTATTCATAGATGCATAACCAAAATGAGGAGGCTGCTGTAGGGTCATTGAAGCTGCTTAAGGATGGTTCAATCCTGATTGTCATCTACTTGAAATCCATGTCACACCGATTCTTCATATCAAACTGGCAATTAGCATCATCAGTTTTGAACGAGTGGAAGTTGGGCATATAGTTGCAATTTATGTTGATTCCTTATATTTTTTTCTAGATTGCATGACTAGAACAGTGCATAGATTTTCTAGTCTTTGATCTGGAGGTCATGTGTCAATTCACTTAAATTGTCCCTCTACAATATACGGTGGGCTGCACCAAACATTTATATTCTTCTAACTTGTAACTTCTATAACTCAATGTTATCTTGAATGATGTTCTTACATACCTGAGATAATTTTCTTATGAAATTGTAGGTTATACTGGCAACTAACATAGCAGAAACTTCTGTTACTATACTTGGAGTCAAATTTGTTATAGATCCTGGAGTGGCAAAATCTCGCTATTACAATCCCATTACAGGGATGGAGTCATTAGTTATTATGCCAATCTCAAAAGCACAGGCTCTTCAAAGGAGGTAGATAATTTTTACACGACCATATTTATGCAAAATATTGATGTTGCGTCTACCAGGATGCCTTAATTACATGCTTCTTATTTGTTAATCCCAGTTTTTGTGATCTGGATCACTTCAAAACTCAAGTTTCTGAATAAAACCTTAATCAAATGGGGTAGTTTTATTTTTGAAGTGTATCTAATATTGTTTGTATCCAGTCTAAAAGGTTGCTGACGTCCTAAATTTCTATTTATTATCCGGTTTGTTTAAAGTAGCATTTCTAGTTGCATCTTTGTGTGTTATCAAATGCTTTTTGAATGCAATCATAGTATAAAGATCTCAAACTTGTGTCTTTTTTTTTTCTATGTTGGACTTTCGTCCTTGCGTATGTCCATCATCAGCTCTTCCATGCCAAATTTGGTTAAGATTGTTAACTAATGTGAATTTTTACTGCGGTTGATTTCTTAGTTCATACTTTTTGGGTCGTATGAATTTCATGACATTTTTATGTAGTATATATTTTTGTGTTTTACATTTGAAATGCAAGAATACTACCTACTGTCATTTGTAATGTTTTGTGGGATTGACCCCTTTTGACTTTGTAGTGGCTAGCAATGCAATGCAGTTAATATCATTACCTTTAGTGATAGCTGAAATTATTTTGGTATCAAAGTTGAACTATATGACTATGGACGTTTTCTTTCTTTCAAATTAATGATATGTTAGAGTGACCATGCTGAATGGATTTACTTGTACAGCTGCATATGTTGCCGCAATGACAGCTTTAGATGTCTGACTTGGCTTACAATTGTGGCGTATACTAATGATATGATAGTTCTTAAATTTTTATATATATTGCAGTGGTAGAGCTGGGCGTGAGGGTCCTGGAAAATGTTTCCGGCTGTACCCAGAAAGTGAATTTTGGAAACTTTTAGACTCTACTATCCCAGAGATCAAACGATGCAGCCTCTCAAATGTTGTGCTGCAGCTCAAAGCCCTAGGCTTTGATGATATTATTGGGTTTGATTTTATGGATAAGCCTTCAAGGTGAAATCTTGTACTTTTTATATATTATTTGTCTTAATATGTTCATTGGATTATAAAAATTTATTCTTTAAATTTGTTAAAATGCATATTTCATTAGCTAATGCATGTTAGTGAGATTTTATAGTATAGTTAGAATGCAAAAAATAAAATTGCCAGTATAATTTCATTTCGTTTTAATTTATGTATTTATATCAATATATGTGTAAACTTGTGTGTGTTTACGTGCGTGTGTGATATATATATATATATATATATATATATATTAAGGAAAACAAAACATTTTATAGATAATCAAAATATGATATAGATGGGGTTTGGTGGTTACATAGATCACCATAAACTTACAAATCCAAAAGCCATCCCCAAAGAGGAAGGCCTCAGGATATATCCTAAAAATCAAAATCGATGGAAGTACCATAAAAGTAAAAATGAACTACTATTAGTGCAACTGTCAATATTTTGATCATAAGCAAAAATGATGGAGAAGAAAGAGTAGTAGTGAAAACTCTCAAAGAGATCAATATCCCACAAGTTAATTTTTCACCCCTTCCATAAGATGGCTTTATTTATCTATATGTACCCATGGTAACCAGAGTTGCAATATCATAGTCTGGAGCGTCTCACCCATACAGCAGGCAACAAACAGATAAATGCATTTTCGGGCCAAGGAAGTTGGTGCCACATAGAATAATTTAAATGGGTAGGTGTATTTCCAAACCAAAAGCAATAGACATCTCTTTAGGCCCACAGAGTAAATGCAGTTTAAATTTAACATTTCCATACAAGCGATAGGAAGATAAATCATAAGAAGAATGAGCTCATAACTTCAAAATTATCCAAAGTAAGATTCCAGCTGATTTTGATCCGATCAATGGACAGGGAAGGCCCCTCTAGATGAATCGATTCAATATGATACAAAGAAACAAAATGATAGCCAAATGGACAAATAATCCCATACTTGAAAACATTGTTAACATTAAGATTGATCAGATGGTAAAGGAAACCCAACAATTAATTACATGCCAGACATGCAACATATAAGCAACAAAAATAATGATAAAGAATCATGAGAACAACAAATTCAAGTAAAATTTATCGATATCTTAGAACTATTAAACACAGCCTTGTTGTATTTTTTCTTATTCCTAGCATTTGCGATTTTCAAACCGCAATAGCTTTCACAAGATTTTCCACATGCAGCTTCTTAGAGTTATAATTATCATTATTCCATTTCTGAAGCAATGTAGTTACACAGGAAAAATTAAAAGGGTCCTGATTAAAATTCAATGAATTTTAAATACAAGGGCTATAAAGATTGGATATCAACATGATTTAAAGATTCTATATTATTGCAACATTGACTTTTAGAGGCTAAATGATAACCTCTCATCTGCATCACTTTGTCAGCACTAATGAATTTATTGGTAATTCTTCAAATGAAGATGCTAAGATAAGTTGGGATGAGATTATGCCAATACCAAGGAGTTTTGTTACACATAGCAATCTTAAGATTGAATTTATTTTTAACTACAAGATCAGAGGGAGAACTCTTAACATTGCTATTTCTAGAAAGGATAGTGTTAAGAATATTGCTAGAGAGGATGGTGTTTAAGCAACCTTTCATTCCACCCACTACTTGAAGCAATCAGTAATGACCAACTTGGGCAAAGTGGGAGCACAGAGGTCTCCAATAACATCAAGGTTCGATCAACTATTAAACCAAAAAGATGATTTATCCAAATTATCCCAAAATAATATATTTTCCATAGATCTTAGATTTAGTAATATTTTTTGCAATATGGAATCAATGGTTTTAGAATTAATGACAGTAGGATGAACAATTGCACAATATTTAGCTTAAAAATAGAAGTCCAAATATTATTAGAGATCTTAAATTTCCACCACAGCTTTAAGGAGAATGCAGTATAGAGGTCATTTAACCCTCTCAAATCTA
This sequence comes from Gastrodia elata, assembly GCA_016760335.1. Lineage (NCBI taxonomy): Eukaryota > Viridiplantae > Streptophyta > Magnoliopsida > Asparagales > Orchidaceae > Gastrodia > Gastrodia elata. The sequence goes on along the minus strand of JACERR010000047.1, from coordinate 193,647 downwards.
ACCCACCTTCATTTATGGGAAAAGTAATCATTCCAAGAGGACAATCATTTTAGTCCCTTTTTCATTCACACAAAGGAATTTGTTAAAAAAAGGTTTTAATACGATTAAAGACCCATTTGGTAGGTAAAGTGACTTCCAACCAATATAAGGAGATAGTGTTAAAAACTTATTTAAGAAGAATAAGCCTACCCCCTTGAGAAAGGAAAATATGATCTTATCCTCTCAATTTAAAATGAATGGAGTCAACGAACTCTTTGTAAACAGAATTTTTATTATGCCCTTTGAAAAAAAGAAGCTCCAAGATGCTTAAGAGGGAATTTACCCTTCTTGAAGCCCAATGTATTAGTGATAAAATAAATGAGATTGGACGGGCTTTACCATTAATAAAGAATTAAATTGTTAAGCCTGAATCTTTTTCAAGTTGATTAAGAAGGTTTAAATAATAATGATGCTTCTTTTTTTCCCTTGGCAAAACGGATAAGATTATCAGCGTAAGCTGAAGTAGGACTATGAATTTCCCTTGATATTAAAGTGTAATTTATTATCATTCAAAAACAGGTTGTTAATATTGACGGAACAATAATTCATGGCCAAAATGAAAAGAATGGGAGAGAGTGGATCGCTATGCCTAAGGCCCCTATTGGATTTGAAAAGCCATTCGGGGACTCATTAATTATAATAGAGAATCAATTATTTTCAATCAAATGTTGGATTTTGTAAATAAAAGAGTCATCAAATTCATAGGACTTTAGACCTCTAGCAACAAAATTCCAATCAACTTTGTCAAATGCTTTTTCCAAATCAATTTTTCAAATTAAGTTATGGCCTCTCCTTTTTTTCTTTTAACTGTGAAACATTTCTTGAGCAACCAAGATATTGTCTTGAATGTTTTTGCCGGGAATAAAAATATATTGATTAGAAGCAATGAGATCGGGGAGCACATTTTTCATTCTTTGGCCAAAATCTTAGAAATAATTTTGTTAAAAGTAGAGCATGGGTGTGACATGAGTCCACCGCTTACAAAAATCTTGTAAATAGCTGCTGTTTGTATGCCATATCTTAAGCATGGATAGATGTCTTGGTGGCTATTATTTCAAGCTGTTGGAAATCTTCTTAGGATGACACAATGGTTGCTGTTAGTGCTGTTTATGCAGCTGTTCGAGGGCTGTTTTGAGTAGTTAGTGGGGGAAGGCATAAAGGCAGCTTGAGTCTCGGCTTGGTAGTCAATTGGGGTTGATTTCGGGCTGAAATACATCTTCTAGTTGAACATATTTAGTGTACATTTCTAGACTTAAAACTCCCTATCTTGGAGGGCTATTCATTTGCTGTAATTGAGATTGAACTTTAAATTGCTATTGGAGTTGCTTTAATATATTTAATATGGAAAATATACATTGATGAGGATATACTTTTAATATCTCTATGTGGCTATTTGTAAATCAATGTAGAGCATGTTGCTAAATCTGGGATTGCTTGGAGGGGAAAATGGATCTAGTTAAAGTAGCATTTCAATGGGAATTGGGAAGATAACTAAACCATGATCTAGGAGAGATAAAATAGAGATAGTAGGAATATATTTATGTTAAAAATGTGTGATTAAGATTTCAAATTTGAACAATAAAGGAAATAATTTAGGATTTTATGTTGTATGGATATTATGGAATTTATTAAGATTAATTGAAGTTTCTAAAAAAATTAGAGAGTTTTTTAGAATAGTAGAAATCAAAGCTTTCACTAAAAGAGTACATTTTAATAATACAAATCAACATTTTCAGAAGTTAATAAGATTATAAATATAACTTTTGTAAACCTATCAGATTTGTGAGTGCTTCATCAAATTGTAGATGACATGCAGTCGAATATACGGTCGTAAATGAGGATATAGTCGAATATCCGGTTGTAAGAAATTGTGTGGTTGATCCTCCGGTTGGTGATGATATGCCTTTGATTCAGTTCATCATTTGTCGGAGGCTACTTCTTGCATAGAATGGAATGTCACAACATGTTTGGGGAATTCCTTGTGAACTGGAGTGTTCTTCGAGCCACTCTCAGGAATTGTGGCCAAGATGTTTTGTATCTTCCAATTGCCATAAGCACACTGGAGATGATCAAGGTGGATGACTTCGACGTAGGAGACTCGAATGAAGAGACTAAGGTAAACAGTCTGGTTGAAAATTTGTTGGCCGAGTCGTATGAGGATTTTGTGGATGACAAAACAATGGTCGAGATGTCTGAAGATATCACATTATTTTCAGACTCCTTTGGTGTCGATGGTTACTTAGCAGGTTAGAGAAGAGGTCCTCATCAAGGCTTCAGACCGTGCTTTTGGAGGAAGCCGACATTCTAAGCAGGAGGGGTAAGGGGGAGATTGATGTGAGCCTAAGGATAATGGTCTGATATCTCCAAGAGTATGTTGATAAAATTTCTATTGTTTTGCTTAGGAAAGTAGAGGAGAACACCCCTTCTCCTACCTTGGGGGTCTAGGTTGACAAGGTTCGATCGAACCTTAATCAGCATGAGGAGGAGTATCACTTAGTTGCGCAGGGAAGACCTCAAAATATTTCTTCACCGACTAGGGGAAGCGAGTCTGATAGAGACTATGAGGTGGTTTCAATTGAAAAGTCAAATAATATTATTTCAGACTCAGAGTGATTGATTGATTTTCTTGTTAGGAATAAGAAGAAAAAAAGAAAAAAGAAAAAAGAAAAAAGCTGAATATTCTTTATCCAATAAAAATTCTAGTTATAACTTGAGGAAGAGGTGAGATTGCTAACTGGGAGAGTTAGTTACTCTAATGTGGAGATTATCAACTTTTGCTGAGATTTCATTTTTTTTAGATCTCTTTTGGAGTCCGGTGAATGTTTTGTATTTTTTTTCCTTATGGTAACTAACTCTTTATCTGTTGTACGCTTTTCATTATGAATTAATAAATGCAATATGTTTATGTATATACATACAGATATATACATACATTTATATGTATATATATACATACATATATATATATATACATAAATATATATATATACATACATATATATATATATATATATATAATTGTTTACTCCCACATTTTTGAATGAATTTTAATTAATATCAATTTCAATTTATTCTTAGAAAGTAAATTTTATGTCCATTAAAATTTGTGTTATTATGGAGCAAATAATTAGATTCAGATTATAATTTAAACTTTATTATCATTGTTTATTTAAATTTGATTAATAAAAAGTTATCTTTTCTGGTCTTCATCTTTTTTCTTTTTTTTTAAATATAGCAAAATTCACATACTTAGTTTTTCTATCTTTCATACATACATGAAAGTATCATAACTTCAAATTGGATTTTTCTATATTATATTCATATATCTTCAAAAACAAATACCCATGGACTTCAGTTTTGTCTCAGGACTATCATAAATCTTTCATATTATATTATGCATGCAGATAACTCATTTTGTGAGATCATACATACAATTGCTCATGGCTCAATAGTTTGGTTTCTCTTATTGTAATATTGAAAGCCATTGCTTGAATACAGAAACTATTTCTTTTGATACCAAAATATGGTAGTCCACTTCATTACCTTTCATGGCTCCTCAAACAGTAGGAGCCTTGAAAATTCTTACACTTCTTAAAACTTATGTTTTAATTGATTTTACAAGCCTTACACTTTGATAGTTGTATGCAATTTTAATTTTGTGGAGTTGACAAGATGTGAATAGAGTATCTTTTTATTATAAAGTAATATGGCTTACACCCTTAACTGTTATGTTGCATAATATTTCTGCTTAACTTGTATCTCTTTACTGCTGCCCTAATTAATTTATATTTGGAGTTGAATTAATTTACTCTTAATTCAAACCATTGACAGGAGCGCTATTAAACAATCCTTGCAGGATTTATACCTTTTAGGAGCTTTGACTGATGAGTGCAAATTGTCTGATCCAATAGGGATACAAATGGCTCGGTTCCCCTTGGATACCTTGTACTCTAAATCCCTCATCTTGTCAGGAGAATTCAGGTGCTTGGAAGAAATGTTGATTGTGGTTGCAATGCTTTCAGTGGAGTCTATTTTTTACTCTCCTTGTGAAAAATTTGAAGAGGTACTATACTCTAAACATTCGAATAAAATTTACTGGCAATCTCGTGCTTGCGTATAGTTATTTATTTTATGTTCTATCACAATACAATTAATATACAAGATTTTTAAATGGAATAATGGCTTTGGTTATACAAAACAAAATACTACAAAACATTTGAACTTATAATTAAAATGATAATATCTCATTCATCTTGTTAACTTTTTTGTTGTTGTTGTAAATCTGTTTGCTTACTGCTTGTGTTACTTTTGTTTACTTGCTTACTCAAGGGGCTGTTGTGTAAATCACTTTTAAAATTTTAATTACTTGCCATTTTTTTCTTGTTTTAGAGTTTTTTAGATTTTACCTTTTGTGTTTTTGTTGGGAGGATTGGGGTTGCCTATAATCTAAAAAAATAAAATTCTCAAACCTAACACAATACCAATGAGCCTCCAGCATGGTGCCAGTGAGGATTTAACAAGGATGATGTGAGGTCTTGCATGTTTCGGATGAGTGGCTGATAGTTGTCGTTCTGCAGATTTGACTTGGGGCTAGATGGAGTGCCAATGAGTGAGATTTCATAGGAGTATGAGCGATGGTAGATATAAGTCATTGGCATCATCTTTCTTGCTATGAATGTACTCTTTTTTATTCACCTCAACATCAAGCTCACCACACTTTATTTTATTAGTATGCATCTACTTTTTTTGAAAGAAGTTCAGCCTCATTAAACTACATAAATATGGTAAGTAGGATTTGAACTCTTGATTTGTCTGGAGTGTAAACACTTCATGCCCAATCATTCGGTTATCACTTCATTTGTTTTATGATTTCATTTTGTAGGCCAATATTCTACCCATATAATATTGATGGTTTTATAATTATATGATTCTATGAATTTTTCTCTTTGACTAGAATTTTTCAATCATATAAAACCTCAAAAGTGCTTTAATTCATCCAACCTATTTTGATCCTATTAAATGCTTTTTTTTGCCATTATATTTTTTGATTGATTCAAGATATTAGTATCCCTTATTTTTGATGACATGATTTTTAATTTTTCTATCCTCAATATTTTATCTTAAATATGATTAAATTTTCTTTCTATATATCTTAGATCTTAGCAAATGAAACCATTTAGATTCTTTGATAGTTCCTCGTAATTTGAGTTTGGCTTTAACCCCATATTTTATCATAAGAAGAATATCATTTGCAGTACTATGTACTTAGGCACCTTGTCTTGAATGTGCTTGGTAAGAATGCCAGTAATTAACACAGTTGATTCTTGATATTTTGGATTAAAAAGGGAAAAATAATTTAACAAATCATTATGCATTTAAACTCAATCAACTCTATATTTTATGTGCTTCTCTAGTAACATGAGTATAAACAATATAAACTAATTCTTGAAAACTTACCAGATCTAGAATCACTTACTTAGTGGAATATATGAGGATATGTTTTCTTCATGTTCAAGTGCATTAAATACAATATCATATGGATATGTATAGAAGCCAATACTTGAAATGCTTAGGCCTATTGATGCTAAATTATCTTATTTGATTAAGATTTTTTTGTCATAATGAATCTTAATAAATTCATGTCTGATATCTTCTTGGCCGAATTTTATTACATTCTACTTTAGGACATAACGGATTCATAACATATCTAATCAAATCACCTTTCAATTAGAGTATATTAGTACTTTATATGTTTAGCAGTAATAGTATTTAATCACCAAGTTGTCTTAGATTCACTCCCAATTCTAGTTGTCGTACTTTGACAAAATATCTGAAAGTTATAAAATAACAGATTGTTCTATTATTGTAGGTTATCCTAAGATTGATACTGTATTATTTTCCAATAGAGGTTTTGTTGAATTTATGCACTATACTTAATAGTCCAGATATCCTTTAATAGGTTCATAAATAAAGGTTGTGGAGGAGTTAGAGGAATTTGTATGATACTTAAATCCAAAACAGATTATGGCAGCACCTGATTGCATTCTCATGCAATGTATTTAGATAATTAGAACCTTCCTTACACAACTTACTGTTTTATTTTACTGCTATATTAAAAGGAGTATAAATGATGTCTCTATAAGCAATGTACTTGAAGTATTAGACACTAGTCATAGGGTTTAATACTAACCTAGATGCTTCTGTCCCTAATGATCTTAATGTCATTTAGCTTTTTAATGAATTTGCAAAGTCGCTACGGTATGGTTAATATAACATTAGTCGAATACTTATGGTTGATTGTGGAGGGCTCAACTTGTAATTAATATCTTGTCCTCCATCCAAAACTATCTTCAAACTACCAATGATGTGAAAACTTTAAATTTTTAATATATTTAGTAGAGTATGGGTGCGGACTAATATTCTTATATCAAATAATCCTGTGTCTACTTTAAGGTTTCAAGAATTCACAGTTCTGCATTGAACATTTCTTTAGTAATTAATTGAAACTGAAGTTTCACTGAAATGATTATATTTAGAATAGATGAAGGAAATGCTAAACTCAGTAGGATGCATAAGTCTTATTAAATAAGTAATAGAATTGTTGCTTAAAGATTTCAGGAATTAAACTTTTTGAAATTTTAAGGAATGAAATACTGCATCCGTGAATTCCAAATTATTGTAATCTTGTCTAGTGAGAGTGGTAAGTTCTTATTATAGATTTTTGGATATTAAGATATTTAAACATTTTATGATATTAGGAACAAAGATTTAATAGACTCTGAAATAAATTTTAACATAAATAAATTATACATTTGAATAAATTCTGAATGAATCTAACAATAATTAAATTAGTTTATTCCAAACTACTTACTGTAGTATAAACTGTTAATCAAACTTGTGGAGAAAGCTTTACTGATGGAAATTTATTAAATTATAGTTGTGAGGATTACTTTAAGGATCTAACAAAATACCATTTATGTTCTACATCTATTTTATCTTCATATGGCAATTAGGAATCAAAGTCACCAAAGTTTTGTAGTGACTTTAGTATCCATAAAATCTATAGATATTTCTAGAGAAATCTTAACATCTTGTTAAAACTATTAAATGACTTGCAATTCAACTCATGTAATCTTGAATTTAGAAATACATGAATTTTATTACTAATTTCTCTATCTACCCTCAATATTCTAACAAATAAATCTATATGATCTTTCATTTAATTCAAGGTTAGTTTAAAAGTGTCTAAAATCAAGATGAATAGGATTTTAATTAATTTTAGGAATGAAAATATTAGCTCTCCAACTTAAAATTCAACTACTAATAATCTAGTAATTTCAAAATTATATTCATAATGTTGGCTCTTTAATGAATCATTCTTTAAATTGTCTCAAACTCCGCTCTGATACCAATTTCTGTGGCTCTTTAATGAATCATTCATTAGTTCGAGAGTCTTTAAAGAACAATTCTTCTCAATTGAAAAATTTATACATTTTTATGATTTAAAAATGACATAATAAAATAAACTAATGAAATTCACAATCATTTTATACATAAAGTCAAAACATATATGAAAAGTTACAACAGTTTAAATTTTACAAAAATATAAGAAATATCTACATTCTTCTGCTTCTTTAAATTCTTCCTCTTTTAATTTGACAGATCTTCTAAGTTCTTTAATTATCAAAACCTGAAAAATTCAGTTTACCAGTCAGGTAGGAGTACACAATTATTCTTATAAGAATAAATCTAGCATCGTATAATAGGTATGAATCACATATGAAAATGACTGAAAATCTGCATGTAATTAAAGCAATTGCTAAATTCAATTTCTGCCCTGCAAAATAGCTGTGAAAATCAACATATATGAAATAAATTTTATCAAAAGCATTTGTAACAATAAGTCGAGTCCGTAGACTCCTGAGCCCAAATGGGTAAACCCATAGGCATAACCTGTAGAAAGCTTATCTCGCCACCCGTCGGTAGCTTACTCAAATAATAATTATTGGTGTGTCTTTCATCTGGATTTGCCTACTTCCTACAAGAGGCTAAATCCCTCCATATAACTCCCAGGGGCTGCCAGCAGGCCCAATCTGTACAGATTCTCAGTGTTGCGTTCCACACTCCAAAGACAAACACCACAAAATATATATACTGTGTTTCATTCTTTTTGTTACATGCTATTTGATATATATCTTTTGCAGATTAAAATGCCGTAAGCAGTGCAAATAATATTCAAATGAAAAATGACTCAAATAAGAATACTGAAATAAGACTTATAAGTAAATTTGCGTACCTGACTGTTTTGATACAAAATCAATTCAATTTAATTTCTTTGATCTACCAAAAATAGTTGTTTTATGATTTTAACATGATTTGTAATAATAAGTTTTTAATAATATTGATTTTTTTGGATTCATCGAATTTAATTGTTTTTATGACTAATATTTTCAAATGAAGTGAATCTTTAAAATTCTATATATGAAACTTTTAGAAACATGTAAAAACACATAAATTTTCCAAGTCCTAACATTCTTAAAAATTTCGGCAGAGTCTCCTTTGTTTTTGTTCAAATTTTCCAATTTACACAATCAATCTCCAGTTCTAAAATAGAGTTCAACCCTTTTTACAGGATTGCTCATTTCCAATTCTAATAATTCCTTAATTTAAACAAAACAATCTACTAATTGCGATTCATACATCCTATAAGCATCTATGAAATAAATAAAGGATGCAGAATTTAATTAAGAAATTTTATAGAAGTAATCATCATTTGGTTTATCAAGTCAAAAGTCAACAACATTTATCAGAGCATTTCTTTTGATATTAATTTATAATTTAACCTGCAAAAGATAACATTATTAAAGCTAGCAATTAAATATAAAAGAAATAATAATCATTTGAATTTAAAGATAGCATATGATCTTCTAAATACATGGCAGTATTTGTACGTTACAATATAATTGGCAACGATATGAATTTCCATGGCAACATTTTGATTCTATATTGACAGCATTTGATTACAAATTAAAGGACAACAATATTTATTCAGCATTGCGATTATAAGAGGACCAATACATATGCAGTATTTGACTTATGATAGCATTTGATCCTTATTTAAGATAAATGGCAGCACATGTTCCATCATTTCACTTAATAGCAATATTAGATTACTTATGAATTCATTGATCTTTATTTTAGAAAAAACACATGGCAGCCTTTTAATGACAGCAATTTAAGAGTATCACAGCATTTAGTCATATTGAATTAACTAGAAGATGGCAATATTTGATTCAAATAAAAGAAGTGTCAACATTGATTTTATTGAAATAAATGGCAGCACAGTTTTTCCTTAAATTATATTTCTAGCATTAATGTTGTTTAATTTGATAATTCTCTTGTATAAGCCATTTGCTTTGTGGAAACTCATTTTAAAAAAGAAAACCTTATACCTCAGCACTTATCTTAAGTCATTCTCACTAAATTTCGTAACTCCTGCTTGCCTATTAATTGATAGCATGTACTTGGTACAATACTTATTCCACAAGTTATTGCATTTGTTAAATTCACTATATCAATTTGAAACATAACACTATAATATATAAAGTCCACAAATTATATACATCTGCAAGCCACCCAACACACTCGGATATATTAAGAGCACTAGTATCACAAGAAAAATTATATTTTACAACACTATGAGGACTTAAAAGTTTTTAATTCTTATCTTTGGCACATATTCAACAGCAAACAATCTCTTAAGCACTCCTAATGTGTTTATGAATTATTTAACAATAATATAATCATCCATGGCTGGAAAAGGCTGGAAAAAGGCCGGAAAGAAAAGTTCAGCTACTAAAATAGAGAGCTTGTCTACTAAAGCAAAATCTGCATGATGTAGCTGATCAAGAAACAAGAGAAGAGCTCAGCTTCAAAAATATTAGAATCCCCAAGGCCAAAACATGAATGTTCCCTCGAGTAATTTCTTATATAATGAGCATCTTTTTGCTTTCAGATTTGAATAAAAAGATCAAACAGCAGGCAAGATCTATTCCTATCCCATATCTATTGCATAAAGACATCTTATTCTTTATCTCTCAATACGCCTTCCTTAGAATTTAAATTCTTATTTGACTTCTATGGGGACATAAAATATATGTAGAATTCACCAAATTATGCAAACATACGATTTGCTCATGGCAGTGGCTTTGCAACATTTGATTACTTATCTTCCTTCTTTATTATTATTATTTTTTTTTTATATAATACAGTAAACCAAACCGAACTTTGGCACATTGGCTCTAATTCATAATATTAGATATCCTAGCATTCAGAATTTGCCATATTTTGTCAATATACAAAAGGTATAATAAGAGAACAATTTATCAAATGATTTATTCAGATTCATTTCCAAATTTAGCTCCATATTATTTGATTTGATTAATTTGATCCTCAATCAACTATTGTTTGAAACTAATATAATCTAAATTAGCTTCTAGATTCAACTTATGGAATAATTAGCAAATTAAGTCAATCAAATTTAAATGTGTGTGTATATATATATATATATATATATATATATATATATATATAGATATATATATATATCTTTTTTTTTTCTAAGAACTGGTGACATATTACTTATAGTTAAATTCTTTCAAGTTCTTAAATGCTAGATGGAATGTATTAAGCCACGAACTAAAAAAAACATAATAATATGTCACAAATCAGCAAACATTAAGATTATAAGCAGCCCATCAAAATCCGTTTGATTCAACTTAATTTTTACATGCAATCATCCAGTCTAGCATAAAAATGATAATATAATTCAACATGATGGCATTATTTATTCATAAGAGAAGCTTTGACTACTAGTTTTTTTTCTTTTTTTACCTAACATCGGCATCCTAAACATAACTAGCAGAATTTTATAGATTAGAGTACTAAAAACAAAGACTTGAAATTACATAGAAAACCCACTACTATGGATCCCAACAATATTACAAGGCAATTCTATAGCATATAGAAGTGATTCGTATGAGTGGGAGTAATCTGTTTTGATTCTCTTGCAGAACAACAATTTATATGGGGTTCATTTAACTCTTTCTACATCTTATTGCTGAATTGTAGTTCTAAATAAAATAAAAAGTTCTTATTATCTCTTTCATACCAAAGTATAGATGAATGAAACGGAACACTTAACTTCATGTTTTCATATATAAATTTTGATCGAAGAACAAACAAAGAAATAATTTTATACAGAAACAAAGTAGTGAAGCACTTTCCCTTACTTCATGCCGCATTTTATGATTCATATGTTATTAGAACACATAGCCTAGTATTCAGTATTTGAATTGATTGATACTGAAATATTATGCAAAGGAAGGTATACACATAGGGTATGAATCGAAAGGAGAGTACTAATCTAATTGTTGCGTAAGAACCATCTAGATGAATTTTATTAATTGCTTCCAAACAATAATAAATATAATGATGTATGCAAGTGATTTAATGAAATTATTTTGTAAAATGAATGAGTAGAGGTAGAAATGAATTTATGAGGACATATCGAAACCCCTATATTGACTTAAGGAAATCAGCAACACCATTCTAAGTAAAAAAATGAAAGAATCAAGGGGGAGAATCATGGAAGTACCTGACAAGTTTGAAGTAGAGAAGTTATTAGGGCGTGGTTCCTTCAGTCAATGACAGCCTATCCTCGACTCTACGGCAGCTCCGACCCTATGTGAGGGAAGTGTTGGCGTGAAGGGAGGCTCGGCCAGATGGAGGAGCTCGACCTCGTCTCGGGTCTTGCCTAGGACTTCTCTTTATCATCGCAGGAACCCTCGCATGATAAGATAAGGGCGAGAGAAACTCGAGCCACGTGCTGCCGACTCACCTCTCGATAGCTCGCGGAACAAGGAACCGAGGATGGAGTCGAGCATGCGTAGGTGGCCGCTCGAAAGAGATGAGGATGAGAGGATATCGGGATGTGAGAGCGATTGCGTGCGTATGGAAGGAGGTCGCGTGAGGGGCTTGCGTAGGGGAGAAGAATTTTTCGGCTGAATGCATTTAGGTTTTTAGGTTTTGAAGAGATAAATAAGAATTTCTAGGATTCATTATTAGCCGTTGGATTAAAATCAGCGGTTGAAATTTTTGAGCCAAGATCTGGAGTCATTTAAGCTCCAAAAATTACAATCTTAGTATCGAAACGACCGTCTCGACGAGACGAACGCACACGTTCAAAAATTATTGAATTTGGACAAGTATTTTATTTTATATTAATTTTTAAGCAAAAAACTTAGAAAATTAATTATGATAAATCAGATATTCGAAAATTAACGAAACTTGAAACATAGCATCCTAATATGATGCTTGACTTAGATATACAAAAATTTTTAAATTCCAATTTATATTTTTCATATTATTAGCCTTTGAAGTTTAAACTTCATGAATTTATTCAGGACAATCTAGGATCTCAAATGCGCTCAAATTTTTGCAGTAGGATCATTTCAATAGGTATTATAAGAGGATATTTTTATTATATTTTTATTTGACTTAAAGTGGATTCCTATTTTGACGAAAATTTTTAGAGTAACAGAAAATCTGGGAAAATCAACGATTTCCAAAAATTCCCAGAATAATACTCTTAGTTAATTTGGAGCTACTGAGTTCAATGGCGAACTCCGTTTTTAAATTCTGAGGTTTAAACTTGAAAACACACTTTGGTATTTTACAATACTCTTCTCACAAGCAAACATATTCCACTAACATCATTTTTAAATATGAATACCACATTATCAAATCTTATTTTTGCATATAATTTAGGTTCTTTGTATCTAAACTAGATAAATTTACATTTATATTTAAAAGTCAGCTATATATACACATAAAACAAATTTGATTATGATGGATAATGCAGAGTTTGAAGCATGATTTGACCAACATGATAATAAATATATACCAAAAATTACTTTTATTAGCGCTTATCATTATTGAGCATAGTGTTTAGCATATTTATTTGGGCATTATAACAAGCTTGTAAAAAAAGAAAGTAGTACTAAAACATTAATAAGAAGTTAAACTAAATACATATACGAACCATTAGGTTGCTTATCGGCCGCATTTAAAAAGAAAGACGCTCCATCAAGCTGGTTATCTGCCGCATTAAGGAAGAAAGACGCTATGAGGCATTTGCGAAACTGAAGCAAGTCATGCCCACATGAAGATAGAGGCATATACATTTGCTCAATATGCCTTTTAATCTGACTGTAATGGGAGACAGAAAGCAAGAAATTATAAAAAAGAAGGCGAAACAAAGAGCTATGAAACTAGCTATCATCATTCAACAATTATTAGCCAACATCCCATTATTTAATGTTAATGATATGAATGCTCATTCTTCAAATATCCAAAAACTATGTTTTGTATGAGATAAAAAATAACAAATCTTTTTAGTCCCACAATGGGTTGATATAAGGGGCGTGGCCTACACAGAATAGTGATTTACTACTCTGTTATAACCACGAGCACATGTGCTATAAATAAAGAATGCTTGCTCTAAAAATATTTTAGTTTAATTTCGAGTGTGCTAGAAATAAAATTTTATGATTCCCCCACTTATTTTATTACAAAATGGGTAAGCTGGTAAATTTAGAAGTTAGTTGAAATTGGCAAAAATGCAATTTTAGGCCACATTTATTTGTCAAGGAAAATTACAATCTACCTCCTTAAAAAAGTTCATTAAGATTTCATTAAATATAGATAACTTTAATCGGATACAATTAATATGATACATTGACAAATAAAGCTGGTTCGTTGTCAACTGCTTATCTTGATCGTGGGGTACTCATGTCTCAATGAATTTTACCTAAATCTAATGTTTAAAATTAGACTTAAGGCTTTTATGTAGCTTTCTAAATAATTAAAATATCAAATCTACAAAAACAATGTCTTATGCTTGATAAACGGCATAAGAGTAGTTTTGGATTGTGCTCAATGCTACTTGGAAGAAAATTGGACCTCAAGCATTTAGAAATTTGCAAACGTGCTTCTAGAGCTTGATATTTACAGAACTAATACCTCTCGCTCCCTCTTCATCTGGAGCTGCTAACCCTTTCAAACACTGGCAAGGAGATCACTAGTACGCTTAAGATTCATTATCGAGGTCAGTGTAGGAACCCGATGTCAAACAAATCTCACTCAGACCGGAAGGGTGGTAGACCTATAAAATGCATATTTTTACATCATACTAATTTCATGATATAAATGAAAATAAGGAAAAAAATGGAAAAGATTTAGGTTTCACTGGATAAGCCAAAAGAAATTGTTCGAGTATGTTTGGAAGGTTATTGGGGGCTATTTGGCAATAGCCTATGAGACAATATTTTTGGACTGCTACTTAAAGAGAAGGATTCAGTATAAAGGGAAGCGAATGGCAGGAACTCACTAACTAATGGGAGAGTCGAAAAACAGACTTGCGGTAAGAAGCACAACGGGCGTAGCACTTTCCCGAAAACGGCTTTATTGTCGTCCGAAATGAAAGCGGTAACTAGAATTTCGGTAGTTATTCATGAGGGTTTTGTTTGAAAAAAAAGGAGTCGTATGGCTGCACACTGAAAGAAGGCATAGAAAGACAAGCGCGTACGGGACCAACCAGGGTGTCAAGCTCGGTTTCCGAAGGCTATAAGCCGAGGCTACAAAGGAACGAGAGGTGCGAAGGATAAAAAAAGTATTTTTAGCTTATCCTGGAAATACAATAAAATATTTTAAGAGAACTACCTGCGCCAGCAACTAGAAAGAATAAAAAACAGGGGATTGACGGGTGGGGTGGGGAAGGCCGGAGGAACGGGGGAAAGAAGCATTGAGTGCACACTGGCTAGTCTGACACTAACCAGAACCACCCACTACTTTAATTTTGACTCTCAAACGTTTATGGTTTAGGCAAGTTTGGGAATGAATCTAGATCTTAGACCAAAGTGGGAGAGGGTGTCCGTGGAGTAAATATGGAAGCTGCTAGGAGGAGGTGGTTGCTATGTGCATCAAAAGACCGCTAGGGTTTGGTAGCAGCTCGACCGTCCAGCCCTTACATGGACTTGAGGTCATGGAGATAAGAGGGAGACGAGTAGAACCCAAAGGGTTTGTGTGCATCCTTGTGTGTGGCTCCTGCAACAAAATCCTTCAATCCCATTTATAGTATTACATGCTCTATCAGTTTGTTTCTATGCAAATATGTAGTCAGAGTCAAAAATCTATTAGACCCGGGCAGTTTTTAATTAGAATGGAATTTAAATTTATGTTTAAAAGTTCCTATGACCTTGTATGTCTTTTACATCTTCTCAACATCCCTATTCAAATTATGTTCCATCAATATTCTCTTAAAACTTTCAATCTCTTTGCTTCATCCTCACTTCTACTTTTTCCATCCCCTCCCAATTCCTGCGGATCAAAGGTATCCAGTCTCCTGCATCCTAGGCAGCTCCAACTACTGCTTCCTTGTACCAGTCATAAAAAATCCCTGCTAATCCAGCCTCAAACCCCTCCACAATCTAGTGGTGTCCCCCACAGCCAGAAACTCTTTTTAACCCAACAATCCTAAGAGAAAAGTGATGCGAGACAGCAATGTGGCGACCGGGGAATTGAAGTTCGAGAATTTTTAAAGAACATTTCATCTCATTTGAAAATATATACATCTTTATGATTCAAAAAGGACATAATAAAATAAAATAATAATTTACAGTCCTTTTATACATAGAGCTAAAACATATATGAAAAGTTACAACAGTTTGAATTTTTACAAAATAAGAAATGAAATATCTACATTCTTCTGCTTCTTTAAATTCTTCCTCTTTTAATTTGGCAAATCTTCTAAGTTAATTATCAAAACCTGAAAAAAAATTTTCAGTTTACCAATCAGGTAGGAGTACGCAAATTGTTCTTATAAGAATAAATCTAGCATCCTATAATAGGTATGAATCACATATGAAAATGACTGAAAGACTGTAAATAAAGTAAGTAATTTCCAAATGCAATTTCTGCCCTGCAAAATAGCTGTGAAAATCAACATATATGAAATAAATTTTATCAAAAGCACTTGTAACAATAAGGCGAGTCCGGAGACTCCTGAGCCCAAATGGGTAAACCCATAGGCATAACCTGTAGGAAGCTTATCTCGCCACCCGTCGGTAGCTTACTCAAATAATAATTATTGGTGTGTCTTTCATCTGGATTTGCCTACTTCCTATAAGAGGCTAAATCCCTCCATATAACTCCCAGGGGCTGCTAGCTGGCCTAATCTGTACAGATTCTCAGTGTTGCGTTCCACCCTCCAAAGACAAACACCACAATAATATATTCATTGTTTCATCTTTCTGTTACATGCTATTCGATATCATTTTTTTTGCAGACTATAAAGCGGTAAGCAGTGTAAATAATATTCAAATGAAAAATGGCTCAAATATAAGAATACTGAAATGAAACTTATAAGTAGATTTGCGTACCTGATGATTTTGATAAAATCAACCAATTTAATTTGTTTGATCTGCCAAAAGTAGTTTAAGTTATTAATTTAATGCTTCATGATTTGTAATAATAGATTTTTATGATATTTGATATTTGGATTTATCTAATTAATTATTTTTATGATTAATATTTTCAAATAAAAAGACAATTTATATGAAATTTTTAGAAATATAAGAAAACATCTATATTTCCTATAAATTTTCTAAGTTCTAAAATTTTCAAAAATTTCGGCAGAGTCTCATTTATTTTTGTTCAAATTTTCTATTTTCACAATCAATCTCCAATTCTAAATATAGAGTTCAGTCCTTTTTACAGGACTGCTCATTTCCAGTTCTACTATAAAGTTTAATTCCAATTCTAAAATAGAGTACAATTCTTTTTACAGGATTGCTCATTTCCAATTCTACTGTAACTTCAAATACATAAAATCAAACTAAGTAGTTTAATAACAAATTCCTGTATTAAACATCAAATAAAAAGAGATACTGACTAAAATCAGCAATATGTGATTTTTTACACATAGTGTCTAATGCTTGTATTATTTCTATTTCACAACCTGCAAGGAATAATATCATTTAAGGTTAGTTTGTAAATGTAAAATCCAAATTCATTTAATTTCAACAGCAGCATATGATGTTTTAAATATATGACAGCATTTATAATATAACAGCCCCTAACTGTAAATGAACTTAAAATGAAAGCATTTGAAATTATAAGATAGCGACATTTTGGTTTATTGAAGTTAAATAACCACAATTTAGATCTCATTAAAATAATTGCAGCATTGAACATTTGATCTTATAGTAACTTATACTTCTAATGATTGCATTCATAATCTAAATTCAGCATAAACATGTAATCTTAAAGGATAAATGGCCGTATTTGACTCTTATTATTAAACATTAATAAATGAAACATTAGAGTTTAAGCCCGACGCATATTATGCAGTCTAAGTATTTGATTTCCATATGATATAATTGATTAAATCTTAGAAATAATAGTAACATATGTTTTATCTTAAAGGAGATGGCAGCATATGATAACATTTAGATCCCTTTCACATTTCAACATAAGTATTTACTGAGATAACTGGCAACATTTAGATTTCCTAAATTACGTAGTATAATTGATTATTTGAACCTTGTGAACTAAATAATAGTATCGATTGATCATTTGACTTTATAAAATGGCAGCTGAAACATATATATATTTGATTTCAGTATAGAATTCTAATAAGAGAATGAGAGCATGTGAATCACACAGTATTTAGAAACTAAAAATAATTGGAAGCATTTTTAATATGAAAATGTAACAACATTTAACCATAAATGAAAGTATTTAAACTCATAAGATGGTAGCATATGATGACAACATTTATCCTCCTATCCCATCTATCTCACATTCATTTAATGGCCAGATACGATTCTTATATGACAGCAAATGATTTTTAAAAGAATAATAACATTGATCCTTAAATAATCCATTGGCAGCATTTGGATCTTTCAATTGGATGACCACAATTATTCTCATAACTAGGTGGCATTTAGATACAAATATATAGCAGCATCGAGATTCCTGAATATATATGGCAGCTTTGAATCACTTAAGATCAATTTGATCTTTATTTAGGAAATAATTTGCAGCATTCGAGTTATTAAATGGTACGTAGCATTACTTAAACCTCATGGCAGCAATTGATTCATGATGACATTTGATTCATACTGAATTTACATTGCAGCTCATGATCTCTTATTACAATTTATAGCAATATTGAAGCACTTAATGTTTCATTGATTTCCTTTTAGATATAACATGGTAGCAAATTCAAATTTTCTAAAATAATTGTTTAGCATCATTAAAACTTATAGTACATAATCAGCTTATGTTTGTAATGAAAGAAAATAATGACATTCCTCCATAAAGAAAGAGCAGCTTTTGATACTTTATCATAGATGGCAATTTATAATTTCATTTATAAGAGATAATTTTTGTTTACTTCAACCTAATTAAAGTAACTGAAATTATACTGAATTTAATGACAGCTGTATTTATGTAAAATATAGTATCATTCTTTTTCAGCATTTAACATTATCATTTAAGACTGAAGTATAAGCATTTGATCATCATAAGAATAAATAGTATCAGCATTTAATCGTAGTTGAACTTGAATGGAAGCATTTGATTTCATAAAATTCCTTTCAAAAGAATTGGATAGCATAGGAATTTGTATGGTCTATAATGAATTAATTAAGAACTTGTATAATGAAACAGTTACATGCATTCAAATGAAAGAGTGATCATCTAATGATTCAGGTTTCAAGTTGAATAAATCATGATTATGCTCTGAGAGTCCATATTGTTCAAATTATTGATATTCTTATATGAAACTTCAAGGAGGTGCTTAAATACATGATATTTCAGATAAAACTAATAATGAGGTTAAAATAAAATCCGGTACAGCTAATCATAATTAAATTATAATACCAAAATTATAAAATTGAATATCATGTTATCAAGAGAAGTAAGAAGATCAATTATCATTGTTAAATCATACAAAAAAAATTCAATCCAAACTTATATGAATCAGTTAAAATTCGAACTATTAAATAGGGCAGAATGTTGGTGAACAAAGCCAAAGCATATTGAAAAGAAAAAAAATATTGTTGTGGAAATGAGGATGTTAAGATGGATGAGAACAAAATAAAGAATCATTCGATTCTCTTTATAAATTTTCCAAATTCAGATTAAATCTGACCCAAAGTATATTACTCCTTATTATGCTCCAAAAATTCGAATCAATTTAATTAGTCTAAGATTTAACATTAGGATTGATTGGTAACAAAAGTATTATGTAAAGGACATGATATACATAGAGTAAGAATCAAAACGAAAGTACCTTGCTTCTTTACTCGGCTAGAAGAGACTTGACGAACCGGAGATGGTTTCGGCGAGTGGAGAGGTTTCGGCTAGAAGAGCATCCGGATGAATGGAGGCTCGGTGAAGATGGAGGACTCGGCTAGGGAGGCTGCGCCGAACGGAGAAGCAAGATCGGCTTGAAGAGGTGGTTTGCTGTCCTCTTCACTGCCTTATCTTCGGATGATCCCCCCTCCTAGAGCATGAGAACGAGTTGATAAGTAGAGGGATCGGCATGGGTGCGAGCGAGATAAGGATGGCAGCTTACTCTCTGCTAGCCCTCCCATTGGCGAGGGCAGCGGCGAGTGGCACGCGTCATCCTCCTCGAGCCGAAGGAGCGGCTCTCGGGACCGAGTGGATTGCGTGCGTAACATGCGTCGGCCGTGTTGAGGGATTAGGGTAGATGAATTAGGGTTTTGTTGATTTAGATAATGAAAGATATATTATA
This sequence comes from Gastrodia elata, assembly GCA_016760335.1. Classification (NCBI taxonomy): domain Eukaryota; kingdom Viridiplantae; phylum Streptophyta; class Magnoliopsida; order Asparagales; family Orchidaceae; genus Gastrodia; species Gastrodia elata. The sequence goes on along the minus strand of JACERR010000047.1, from coordinate 173,726 downwards.
TGTATTTATATATATTTGCTTAATTTAGAATTTTCCATTTATTAAATTTATATTGTAATATACCTCAAAAATTTAAAAAAAAGAAAAACCAATCCTAGCTAATTGAGGTCTTTTGAACACAATGGCGCACTCGGATTTTTGATCCGACGAGTATTTAATTACTCGAATTTTCGGGTATTTAAATAATATTAAAATATTCGTCGAAAATTTAATGACTTTCAAATGCGTTCAAAACTTCACCCCTAGCTAATTTGGGGGTGGTGAACGCAATGACGGAGTCAGATCTTTAATCTGAAGTCAGAATTTATTTAAATATTAATAAATAATTTGAGACTGAAATTTTGGTATTTTACAAGCAAGTACATGCAAAGATGAGGTTCATGACTCGAGCCTTTGTTTGAAGCTTAACTGCTGCGATTGATTTGTTATTGAGTCATGTTGTATTTGTTTTTGTTTTGGGTCGTATGGTAACCATAGTCATGTTATGTTTGTTTTTTGTTTCGAGTTGAGTTATGTTATATTTATGTGTGTTGGTAAGATTTGAAAAGATACCATAATATATGATGGGGTGCTTCACATCTATATATACCATACGTATGTGATGGAAGAAAATACTGAATGAAAACCCTTTTCTTCCTCCTTAGAGAGTGTGATTGAAGTGGTGTGCATAATCACATCAGCCTTGTGCACGTGCTTAGCGGCAAGGCCACCGGTGTGTGTATAATCCCGGTAATCTATATTGTGTTGGTGTGGATAGCCATCACTCTTCTTCGGTGTGCATAATCGAAAGTCTTGAAGGTTTGTATAATTTTCAAAAACCCAATGTGTGGATAATCTTGGGATTTATCTTGTGTTTGCTTAATATATCTTTTGTTTTATGTGTTCTTGTTCTTTGCCAACTTTCCCATAAAAGCCTTACAAAAATCCTAAAAAAAATTGTCAAAAGTTCTCAATCACATAATTCACTTCCTCTACCAAATTTCATATCATTTTCAAAATCGTTTGGTCCATTAAAAACCTTCCCAAAATCATCAAAATCATATCTACATTCCTACCATCAATTTTGATATCAAAGACAAATTTAGTACCAGAGAATTTCATGCTGAAAATTTACATATTTTTTGTAATTTTTGAAAAAATTTTACCCTATTTTGGATCCCAAGAACCCCAAGGGGGATATTTTCCGGCCACCGTCATCATTGCCGTCAGCTAAACCGATGGACTGCTCGTGAATTGGCTTGTTGGTTCAATCCCGACCCACCTTTGACCCAACCTGTAACTCCAGAACCAGCCCAAACCGCCATTGCCCGGCCAGCTTTTGGCATGGCCTAATCCTCCATAAGCGGTCCGTTGCTCCATAACCGGCCCAGCATGCCAGAACCAGCTAGCCTGCGTGAGCAGCCTTCCTTCAACACACCGACTTCTGACGCTTCGTTCTCCGTCATCTGACCTCCGATTTCAGTGTTGTTGGCGCCATTGGAAAGCTAAAATCCTCAACTACACTCTTGATTTTATTACTCAATGGAGATCAAGAAGTTTCAACTCATGAGCGGTGGTCCGTTCGCCGTCATGCGAGGTGATTTTCTGAAGGCGCGAAATGGAGAACACGGTGAGTATAGATTCCTTTTAAAATGGAAGTATAGAATGCTATTAGATGATAATTGGTTGTCATATAAGAAGTTCAAAGGATCAATTACGGAGCAGAATACTTTTTGTGGGGGTGAATCTGATGCAGAAAGGCAAGTACATGTGAAGAAGAGGTTCATCACCCAAGTCTTTGTTTGGAGCTTAGCTTCCGAGATTTATTTGTTATTGAGTCATATTAAATTTGTTTTTGTTTTGGATTGTGTTGTAATCATAGTCATGTTATATTTGTTTTTTATTTTGAGTTAGTTGTGTTATATTTATGTGTTGGTAAGGTGTGAAAATACCTTAATATATGATGGGATGTCTCACATCTATATATATTATATGTATGTCATGGAAGAAAATAGTGAATGAAAACCATTTTCTGTGTGTATAATCCTAGTAATCTATCTTGTGTTGGCGTGGATAGTCATCAATCCCCTTCGGTGTGCATATTGAAGGTCTTGAAGGTGCGTATAATCTTCAAGAACCCAATGTGTGTATAATCTTGGGATTTATCTTGTGTTTGCTTAATTTATCTTTTGTTTTGTGTTTTCTTGTTCTTTGTCTACTTTCCCACAAAAACTTAAATATCCTAAAAATATTGTCAAAAGCTCTCAATTATCTAATCAACTCCTCTACCAAATTTTATGTCATTTTGACATCGTTTGGTCCACCAAAAGTCTTCCCAAAATCATCAAAATCATATATACATTCCTACCACCATAACCCCATCACAAAGCCATCCCGCATATTCATTCCATAACCCCCATCACAAAGCCATCCCGCATATTCATTCCAAAAAGGTTAATTTCAACTATCAGCAATTGTCTCCATTTAATAGTAATATGTAAACGCATCATAGCATACAATCTTTAGTTTGTCGCTTTTTATTTTTCTCCTCGTCATTTAGTTAAATATTATTATTCTAAGCCTAATCAACATGTCCATGAATTTGTCCTTACTTCAAATTCAAATACGCAAATAGAAAAAATAGTCTCAATTTTAAGCCTGGTCAATCAAATTAATTTAATTTACCAGGGAAGCATTGCTTAGTAGTGGTCCTAACAAAGATTTGCTTACTTTTCAAGAGAAACATTTAAATTCCTAAAGCATCATTAATATGTGATATTCTAATAAAAACATTTCGATTTTGTAAGGGTAGGTTAAATTATAGTACCTCACATCTAACAAACTTCACACCTTTAGCAAAAGTTAAATTTGAGTTCATTTTATTCCATTATTGGTATATTATGTGATTGATAGTCACTTCCCATCAAAACTAGAGGCTATGAGTGTAAACAAGCTGCACATCAAACAATGCATTCATGATAATAAATTTGATCTAATCTTCTTATGACATAAATCCATTATAATAGAGAATTAGTGTATGCATGTGTGGGCTTAGGTGCTAGGTTGTGCACGTGTTCTTTTTTTTTTTACTTTTATACTTTTGGTGAGGTGAGAGTGAGTGTGATAACCTGTGAATCAAGTTGAAGAAATAGAGTAAAAATTAAAATCATACAAGATCCATTTTTCTAAGAGTTTCTATTTAAATATTATAAAATCACATAAAAAAACATTACATCTCAATTTTTACTTTATTCATAATACATAATTTGAATAAATAAGAGATTATAATATAATTTGCTCCATTCTCTCTCCAATAAGATGATCACCACCTTGACCAATCTACTAAGAGAATCTCACTAATGTTAGTGAAATTTGTGCTAGACCTAGAGTATCCCGTAGAAGTGACATGTTGCATTGCCTAAATGTAGGGAGAAATTATGAAAATAAAACTACATAGACGCCCATGAGTAGTAAGTATCATTTAAGCAAGGGTTCCAACATCATGAACAAATGCTAGTAAATAAGTTTAACCATGATACTAATATAATATATATTAGATATTATGATAAATATATCTTTAAGAAAAAAATTAGGTACAAAAATTGATGTTTTAGACTTTAAACTATGTCAAGTACAAATTGTCATAAAAATGACGTGGGCATCATCCTGGACAAGAATTAAAATGACTAGTGAAACTTAAGAGATTGAGAGATTATAATTGATAGAATTAATTTTAATATTGTAAGTATTTATGTTCCTCAAATAAGATTAGACATTAATATAAATTTTTTTTGGCATAATTTATAGTGAGAGCAAAAAATACTACAAGAGAATATGCCATTTATAGAAAAATATATAAATATAAATGATAGAAGAGTGAAAATTTTTTAATAATACCAATGGTAGTTTTGGTTTTAAAAAGATTACTAAAAAGGAAATAATGATTTTGAAATTTATTGTAGATTATGATTTTATGATTACAAATCATTCAAGACAGAGAACATACTATCACTTATAAAAATGGGTATTCCAAATATTTAATTTGATTTCTTTCTCTTATTTAAGAGATATCATTATATTATAAGGATTTTAAAATTATTCTAGGTAATTGTTTGATGACCATATTTGATAAAAAGGAAAAATACAAATAATACTAAGTCTTATATAGGTTTTAAAGCTAAATGATGAACTTTTAAATGGATAATTTAAATATTTTCAAAAGTAAAATTTTAAGATTTGAGCATAATGATTTTGAGGGTGAAGTTAAACTTAAGATTAAAATCAGTTGTTAGTTATATTAAAAATATTTGATGAATTAAAAGAAATATCATCTAAAAATAAAGATATGTTATAAGATATGCTATAAAAATAATTATAAAATAAAAATGAGGAAAATTGAAAGAAATATAAAATAACTTATTGTGAATCCAAAATATCAGTTGATATTAAGATTACAATATTCAGATATTCTTACAATAACTTAGAAATTATTGAGAGAGAAACAAACAAACATATATATATATGTATATATATATATATATATATATATATCAGAAACTTAAAAGTTTTATTAATTTGAAAATAAGATTACAAAAAGGGTTGGGTGGTTACACTCAAAACCTAATTCTAAAAATCCAAAAGCCAACCCTAAAAGAGATGGACCCAAGGTAGATCCTAAAAGGTCCATCCAGAAATGAAAATACAAAACACAGAAATTATAAGAAAGGCCTATTTCAAAAAAGGCCGCCTCCACCTCAAATCCGTCAGTCCAATCATGCAAAGGAACCTGCAATATGTGCTCGCAGCTAAACTCAAAAGTAGGAAATAAAAGCATACCTGTAGGCCGCGCATAGATTCTCAGGTATTAAACCGGGACTGAGAGATCCACCTAAGAAAGTTAGCACCAGCAATCAGTCCCAAAGTGTACAACATGCAGACATTTTCATCCTAAACCTATAACAAATCAACATAGATCCTGTACGAAGTCTCAAAAAAATCCAAGCTAGCAGCCCTAAAGGAGCAGCGCCATCTACAAAGGAGCGAGCAAGAGAAGCAGGGCTCGCATCACAATCTGTGATCTCAGAACTGAAATGCATAACATCAAAGCAGATTTCGTTGTAGTAAATAAGAATCCAATAGATCTCCTTTTTTGCTGTGCAATGAGAGCTAACAAAATAAAATAAACAGATCTTAAGGGGCTGAAATCTGTGAAGATCCTTAAAAAACCCAACTATCCGAAAATTCAATGGGGGAATAATCCAAGTGACAAACACAGCCACAAAGATATATGTCACAAAGACATCATTAAAGCAACCAATTATATAATGAATGTAACAATATATATAGAACCAGACACAGCCAAAGCCATAACCAGACAGCAACATTGTAACCAAAACATCCACCAGAATTGCAAATCAAGATGCCCATACAATATAGGGAACCAAACAAGCTGCAGGTCCACCACAAGAGCAGCCCAATACAGCAACCAATGCATTAAGATACCCTGGACCCGCAAAAACCAAATACACCAGATCCCGACCGTTAACCAATACAAAGACAAGGCCGGGGTCAGCCCTTTTAGCCAAAACAGCAAATCCCACAGGATTAGCCTCAGCCGCTACAACAATAAAACCAGGCCCCGCTTTAAAAAAATTAGCTCCAGGAGCAACCATCATAACATAAAAAAGAAAGAAACTAAATCAAGATCAATCCCGATGGGATTAAGACTAACCATGGCCTTGTCTAAGATATTCAACAACATATGACAAAGACTAACTTCAACATTGAAAATAACTTTAGCAAACTCAAGATAAGTCAGCAATTCAGCACGAAAGAGATCGGCTAACATATAATAACTGTGATGCATCCGGCTATAGAAGGCCGACCAATAAATCTTATTTGAGCAGATACAGGGGCTAACATAGGTTTTAATGAGATTAAGCTTGATCACAGCAATATATATATATATATATATATATATATAAGAATCAAATTAAAAGATAAAAAAACTAAGAAGCAACTAAGTTAAAAATATCAAAATTGATGAATTTAGGGATAACAAACTCAATACAGATGAATAAACTATTTTACCAAGTTTTTAAATAAATATTGCTAAAATACAATTAATATGAGCGAGTTTAATGGTTATAAAAATAATATCAACTATACTCTCGTTCAAGAGTTAGTAAAACTTAGATTTTAATAGCTAAAAGCAGGATGAAGAGCAAAAATTGAAAGGATCGGATAACATCTTTGTTGACGTGTGAAAACATTTGGTGGGGAATTTTTTCTTAACTTATCAAGTTATTATTTAATGTCATTTTGAAGACTTAAATATATTAAATGAGCAGAGTATTATTGTGCCTATTTATAAGAATAAATGTGATACTCAATATTGTGCAAATTATAGGAGAATTAAGTTTAAAAATTATATGTTGAAACTTTGGGAGAATGATTGAATACATACTTTAAAGATATACTTATATTTTATAAAATCAATTTAATTTTATACCAGATAGATTTATCATGTCATCTTTGAATCTAATTACCAAATTAAAAGAATGAAATATGTTGATATTTAAACATTAGCAAAATATGAGTTGGTCATAAGTTAATTGAATGGGAAATGAACGCATTAATGATAACAAGATAGCTTTAAAAAGATTTGGTTAGGCAATCTAGCACTACAATCAAACTAAAGCAACAAAAAACAATTTTTGGTACTTTTGTCCAAGAACTGATGAATATAGCTTATGCACCACCCTGTGCAAGTGCACAACACAAACTAAGGTTTATAATTGAATCTCTTCATTATGTATTTACACATTTTATTATTACTTTGTTTGAGCTCAAGTGTAAAGGCCTTGGTACTAATTTTATAAACTTTTAAAGGAAATCACCTTCACCATTTAATTAAGCCTAAGGTACCATTCTTTGCACATAGCATAGCACACCCAAGCCATAAATATGAGACATTTGGATGTGAGAGGGCTAGAGTTACCAGAAGTAATTGGGTGCAATTTACACTTGCTTGAGTATTTTTGGGTGTGCTAAAGAGAACACTTGAGCGTAATGTGTGTATTCCGTTAATGTATTGAGTAAATTTTGCATTTTATGAGTACACATGTTCACTTGATACACTCATTTGTACTCCTTGGTTAAACACCTCCAAAATCAAATGCGTCAAAGGTGCATACATAAATGTTAGTACAAGTCACAATATGTGAGATTCATGAAAGAAATACACAAATATCATACAATCTAGATGCAATGAGTCAAAAATTCTTCTACTTATGGAGCGAATTCGTATCCTTGGATTCGCTCCATTGTATAATTTTATGTCAATTATCATATTTTTTAATTGAACTTGATTAAAAATTTAAGAAAACATTGATCCTTATCTTTACACAAAACTCAGTTCTTGAAATTTCTAGAGTTCAACCTCATATAATTATTCTTTTTTCTTTAAATAATTTTTGCAGCTGCAAACTTTTGCAAAAGAACAATTGAGATTTCTTCACTAATGCTTGATATTTCTCCATTTGTATGCACTTTGTTATTGATCAACTCTTTCTTATAATTGATCAACTCTTTCAAATGCACAAATAAACAAATTAATCACATAAAATATTTGACATTATTATTAAAAAAATAATGAATGAGCCAAGGACCTTGCCATACAAAGCAACCCTTAACAATATAATGAGCCATTATAAGATATGCTTTAAAGTTTAAACTTGATGGTGTAGTCTATGAATCTAATTATCAAATTAAAAGAATGAAAAATCAGGATATTTAAACATTAGTAATATAAGACTTGCCCATAAGTTAATTGAATTTGAAATGGAGGTGGTGCTAATGATAATATGATAACTTTAAATTAATTTGGTTAGCCAATCCAATATTACAATCAAACTAAAGCAACAAAAAACTAATTTTGGAACTTTTGTACAAGAACTGATGAATATAGAAGAAGCACTACTATTTATTATTATTTTGTTTGGGCACAAGTGTATAAAATCCTTGGCACTAGTTTTATAAACTTTTAAAAAAACATCTTCACCATAAATTAAGCGTAAGGTACCATTCTTAGCACAAAACATAGTACACCCAAGCCCCAAATATGAGCCATTTGGATGTGAGTGGGCTAGTGTTGTAAGAAATTATTGGATGCGAGTTACACTTGACTAAGTACCTTTGAGTGTGCTAAAGAAAACACTCGAGCATAATGTGTATTCGATCAAGGTATTGAGTATATTTCGCACATTATAAGTACACATGATCACTTGATACACTCAATTGTATTCCATGACTAAACTTGAAAATGTACTCAATACACATGAATATGCACACAGAAAACATTCAAATATATTACAATTGTATTCCATCAATATACTCAAGTGTATTTATGCAATGCACTCAAGAGTATTGAATATATTCCACATGTTGCAACAAGTGAGAAACTCTCATAAATTCTTACAGATTACAACTTCACATCCACAACGCCCATCCACAACAATCCTCTCTTCAACCCCACCAAAATCAAATGCGCCAAAGGTGCGCCCATAAATGTTAGGAAAAGTCACAATATGTGTGATTCATGAAAGAAAGATACAAAAGATCTTGGAGCATAGATGCAGTGAGTAAGAAAATTCTTCTACCTATGGAGTCATTTTGTATACTTGGATCTTCTCCATTGTGTTGTTTTCTATGTCCATTACAATATTGTTTGAATAAGACTTGATAAGGAATTTAAGGAATACATTGAATGTCAAGTGGCGTATCATGCCACTCTGATAGCTGAATATGATTGAAAAAGAGTTGTGATCATCCAAATATTATTTAAGCACAAAGTAGTTCCAATTTTTCTTTAGATTAATCATTAATAGTGAATGTTGCTGAAAAGTTTCAAATTGTCTTAAATAAATAAATAAAGCTAATTTGACACACTATCCACACATCGAATACACGATCTAACAATCATCAAAGAACTCCTGACTCCGTTGTTCTTCAATAACCTTCTCGCATATTTATCTTCTATTTGACCCCTACTCACTAGAACTTTATAGATAGATTTTTAGATTCCAAGTTATTGATTTTGCACTAATCATGAGCCTTTATGTGTTTTCTTATCAAATGATGCAATTAAATTGCTGCACAAGGCTTTTTTTAATGTAAAATTTAATTTTATACTATTGATAACTAATATTATATATGTCAATATATTATTAATCTATTTAACAACTATTTAGTAGTTTATCTTATATTCCTTAGAGTTTTTACAAAAGATTATGTATGTGCTTAAAAGCAAAACTTTTATTAAATACAGGATGATGAATTCATGATGTTGCTTTCATGTTCATATTTTTATGTTTGCTATATCAACTTTGTTTTTGAATGGAGGATTATAATTATTTTTAAAAAGACAAGTCTTTAACACTTAATGATCAAAATGGGAGTGATGATATCAATGAGGCAATGTTGGAGAATGTAATTACTTTGTCAGAGAGGCTAGTTCAAAAATGACAAAAAGAATAAAAGATTAACATCTATTATGTGAGGATATGTTGAATTGATGCCACTTAAAAATGATAGATTGCACGACAAATGTAGAAAGTGTGATGTTATTTATTTGTGCAAGAATAATTTTGGTACATGTAATTTGAAATGACAAATACAAACATGTAAAAAGAGACAGAAGACATAGGCACATTTTTCTAGCTAAATAATTCTAGTTCATCAATAGCAATGTCACAAATGAAGTTTGATTATCAAGATATTTGTCACTTATTATCTACATTATAATTGCAAGCTTTACTATTCCAATGTGTCGAGTGGCTGGGTTATAGAGCATTGTTATTTTATTTATGTTAAGACTTGCAACTTGTTTCTAGATATTTAATAAGAAATGATCGCACGAGAATGCACATATTAAAGAAAAAAAAAATTATAGGTTTTGTTAAATAGAACATGCAAAAGAGTTAGCTTGATTTCTAATTTATGTGCATCTATAAATATTGATGGATTTTTACTGAATTTCTCATTTTAATGATAACTCTTGAACTATTATTAAAAAAAATTGAATTTAGTTTTATGCCACCAACTCATGATGGTCTTAAATTATTTGAAGTAGTACAATCTTTCTTGACCGAATGGGGAATAGAAAAAAAGAGTTTTTAGCATTACTTTGGACAATACATCTACAAGTAATATGTCAATGGGCTTTCTAAGAAGTCATTTAATTGTTAGATGTTATTTTTTTTATAATGAGGAGCTTTATCACATACAGTGTTGTGCACATATCATGAATTTAAGTATCTAAGATGGGCTGAAAGAGATAGACAGCTCAATTGCAAAATATGTTGAAGTATTAAATATGTTAAAGTTTCTTGAGTTCGAAAGCATAAAGTCTTAGAGCGTGTCAACCTAATTTATCATAATGACATAAAGGGATTGCGGCAAGATGTCTCAACAAGGTGGAACTCAACTTTTGTAATGCTTGACAAAGTAATTAATTACAAAAGTCATTTTTTGCATATGAAATTGTGTGCCTCAAACATCAAGAGTTGTCCAACCAATAGGAAGTGAGAAAACTAAGTAGTATGCATCATTTTGGCACAATTTGTAAGATTATTTGCAAGGTACCAAATATCTAATAGCAAACATGTACTCCCCAGGTTTTTCTACAGCATATGCACATTAAGTCATAGCCTTATTTGCTACCTAGGTTTCAGCTCGATTTGCATACATCTCAAAGATTTATACCATCATATTACATTTACTGTTGTCAATAGTTAGCTTGATTTAATGGTCTTACCATATTTCCTTACAATCATATAATTTTAATGGAAGTTCCATTCCCTAAACAATCAAAAATTATAAACATAATATAATAATTTAATTTTAAAGCTCTTTTGCAGTGCAATTTATTTTTTTATGAAGCTGTATGTATGGTAGAAGCATATTTAAGAACACTAAGATGAGTCAACTAGAGGAAAAAACCGAGTGTGTTGGAAAGATAATCAGATCTTGTTGTCAATCTTTGGCAGAAAAGAATTGGTAGAATGAACTATGATTAGATTTAGCCATATTATTGGGGGAAAGCACTAACTAGCACTCACATCCCCTGCAGGAACCACCATTGTCGCCATTCATGAACCCAAGCAGGGTGGATTGTTCCACCAAACTGATGTCGCGAATTCTCATCATAAGTGAACTATAATTTATTTATTTTTTTGTTTTTAATAATCATTCATTGAATGCGTGAAAATACCAAGATGGTGATTTTAAACTTCTAATGTACTTTATTGAAGATGAGCTAATTTTAAAAATTGTTCAAAATTTTCAAGCCAAAATATTCAACAAGAATTAAATGAATGATGCTTTTGATATTTTATATCAAGATGATAATATTTTTTCAAATTTTAATACACTTCTAGTCAGAGTAATTGAGAGAAGTCATAAAAAGAACTACGATTGCTTGTGGCTATATTATTTTTGTTGTTGCAACGTATTGCAGAGACTAACACACTGTACATACTTTTGCTAAAAGTATTCTGACTCCTAGATCTAATTTTGATAATTAGTTAAAGTTGAGGACTTTATTTTAAAATCATTAGTTGAGAAGGTTGTATACATATGTTTAGCATGTTTCCAAGAAGGGTGGCTTTTAACACTTAGTTTGATTAAGCCACACCTAACGAAGGGATCTTCGATAGGTGGCATCGCCCAATAGCAATTTGTATCTCAAGCTAAGCCATTAAAATACCCAAATCACAAGCACACTTAATGTTATAAAGAGGGCGACTTGAATCACATATTTTTCTTGAAGCACATCTATGGAAGCAATCTTCGATAGGAGGCATCACATGATTGTGACTTTTATTCTAACAAACTAATGGTCTAAGTCTCTAATCATAGCACTCTTAAGATTGAATAATTTATTCTAAGTGGGATTATATCCGACTAAACTCGTAGGATAGAACACATACATAATCTTACATTAAGATGAATCAACCAATCCTGAATACTATTGAAATAATTCAGCACTATGGGCATACTCTACTATACCCAACCAATAATCTATGTTCAGACAATTTTATTTAATTAACAAGGATTTATTAAAGCTATCAATCTTTATTCTAGTTAGGTGAGTCTTATACAAGGCTCTAAGGACGCGATTAAAAGATCACTCAATATAAATTTTTACCACAAGGGAGAAGTTCTATTCTAAGTGCTTTAGGTGATTCCTACCATAAGGTGTTAAGATCAACTTCTAAGGTTAGAAAAGATCATCTAAGATTCTACCTCAATAAGTTACAAAAGTTCTTCCTACCTCAATATGTCAATATTTAAGATCTTTTAAACATTTCAAGAATGATCATATAGTAAGATCCTTGAGATCTCACTCTTCTATTACTGAAGCTAACATTCAAGGTTTACTTATTAACTTAAATTAAAGTGATCAGATCAGAGGATTAAATCCATTTGATCCCATTCTATCATATAATCATGGGATGAAATCAAAGATATTAGTAGAGTTAGATCATTTTCTAAATCATTACAATTTTATTATCCATCTTATGCTAATAGTCTTATATAAGAGAAAATCAAAGATCTAAAGCTTAGATTCAGATGGTTCAATCACACATATTCAATATTAATATTAGCACTTCTAATTTAATAATTTAGGATCAATACTAAATGAGATGCATTATTGGAATAATGTCAAATGGATTATCTTACAATCAAGTCATTTGATTAAGTGATTATAGATTTAGATCTTGATCAAACAGATTAGGATTTAACCCATATTCTTATCCAACTAAGACCAATTATTATTTTATAAATCAAATGTCAAATTAGTATATTATTGATGCATTATTGGTGGCAATCTTAGATTGAGATCAAGTATTAATAACTTGATCAAGATCTTAAGATTTCTTAATGTTAATTAAGAATTTCAAGTACTTAATTCCAGTTATTAAAAAGATCAATTATGTTTTAGCATAAATGAGTTAAGTTTATTCACATTACTATTATAAAGCATATTAACAAAAAAATTCAGAGAAACAAAAGGCAATTATTGCTAATCAGACCTTAATCCAAAATAAAAGAATTAGCACCCAATTACAAATCTAACAACTGGAATTTTATACAACTTGGCAGATACAATCCCTACAATCATATGAACAATCAGAGACTAAGTTTACTAAATTTGGATAATCATAAACCCTAATTTTCATTAATCATACACTTACAAGATTAATGCATAATTAAGAATACATAAATCAAAAAATTAAACCACATAGCATATGCATTCTACAAAGCATAAGGAACACAATGGTATATAAATCATGCAATTTGGCTAAGTATACATGCTAATCAACCCTAATTAAGTTCTACAATAATTAGGGTAATCCAGAAAATCCAACAATTAAAAGTTCAATATTATTTTATATTCCGATTCCTTATGATTTTTTGATCAGTTTTGTATATAATATCATAGGGTTTAGACCAGTGGATCAAAAGTTATCATATTAATTTAATTTATATTATTCAAATTAAATTCCCCTATGATTTGATTAATTGGATTATTTTCCTTAAGAAAAATAATTCCAATTAATCAGATTTAAATAAAACGGGCTCAGCCCAGCAACAAAAGGCGCGGGTTGGCCGGGGCCCGAGAGACCTGGGACTGTCGCACCGCGCGGGTTACGGGTCGACCCAACCCACATAGTGGCTTCGTCCTCGCCTAGATCCCTCTCGAGAGAGGCCGAATAAGGAAACCCTAAATGATAAAATTCTCCGCCTAGAGCGAACACCTTGGTCTCGGGTCAATTGCAAATCCATACCTGAGCTAGGATGCACCGATTGAGACTCGAAAGCCCCCTATGAGGAGGTCTGGTTCGCCCGGACCTTACTCACCCGAGAGCTCCTGAGCTGGAGCTACTATGGGGAGACAATTCTCTCCATAGAGGCCATGATTCACTCAGGGATTGATCCCTCACCTTCAAGGAGGTGAGGCGGATTGAAGCCCCCTGACCTGAGGGTCTGAGGTGGGCTAGATCGTTGGGTCCATACGCGGGCCCAACCCCTCTTTCGGGACTTAGCCCGATTGATCAACTCGATCGATCGAGACTAGCTCAAAGCACAATTACGATCGCCTTGAGTTTGGTTCGACAATACACAGCATTACGAATCAAAAGGAGGAAAGCCCGAGCCTCATTGGCTCGAAACTTGCAAACGGGGGTACCTGATTCGATGGGTGAGCTTGCAGACAAAGCAGAGGGAGAACAGGGCACCAGCTAGCTTCCTGAGATGAGCTAAGGGTTCTTGAACCCCTAGAGACACCATCTATCAGCGGTACGCACGCCTAGAATATAATAACCCAAGTTGTTACCTAAGTCAATTAGGACAAATCCATATCCTAATCTCAGTCTTAGTGATCTAATTAAGTCATTAGGAGTTCACCACCAAGGTTTAGTCCAAATAAGGAGTCAAATGGATCAAATCATAATTTTTGGAAAATTCATAAACCCCTGGAAATTGACCTCAGATCAAAAACCAAACTTCTCCATTGCACTCATTGCCCCCAAATTAGTTAGGGGTGATTTTTTGGTGTCATTCGGAAGTCGTCAAAATTTTATCGAATATTTTAATAATATTTAAATACCCCGAAAATTAGAAAAATAAAATACTCGTCGAAACTAAAATCCGACTTTGCCGTTGCGTTCATCACCCCTCAATTAACTAGGAGTGAATTATTGGAAATTTTCTAAAGTCATTTTATAAATCAATTTTAATTAAGAAATTCTGAAATAAATATTAAATTAATTATTTAAACTTAAATATTCCAAACCCCCCAAATCCGTGCCGTTTCTTCTCGCTTGCCTCGTTAGGATCGGCCCTCTGATCAGACGGTAGACTCTGACCGTTCGATTGAGTCGATCGAACGGTCCACATTCTTCTCCTTCCTCGACTGCTCCGCGGGCGCTCCATGTGGCACAGCACTGTTGGGGGCCGCTAACCAGTGCTCACGACAGCCTAGGGAGCTCTGTCTCGGCACCCATCATGTGGCGCCCCACCCTTAATCCACAAAATTTAAGTTAAGAGGTGGTGTGTCACTCTAGTTAACCATTCACTTATAATTGGATTAGGATGAAATCCACAAATCCACATAATAAGGGAAGGAGTAAGCATAGAATCAAACATTCAGTCACTATCTAAGTAAACATACAGAGTGCGGAAGCAATTTTCAATATATAACATCCAAGCATCACAACATGAGTATAAATAAATGCATCTCAGAACATAAGTATATCATCCAAATACGCAGTCATCAGTACCTGTATTATTACATCAATTTAAGTTCAAATAATAAGGATAAAAGTGCGCTCATCCTCACTTAAAGAATAGAAGGGCTAAACAGCTACTTCTTCCACAGGCTCCTCCTCCGGATATGGTTCCACACCAAGATCCTGATCATCCAACTGAAGAGGATCTGCCATTGTCGGTTTCACAATGTAGGGCCCCAACAAAAAAAAGAAAAATATGGTTAGAAAATTGTCTATGTATATTTTAAGCTGATAAGTTTTATACGTGTTAGGTAATATCACCATTCTATAACTTCTAATTAGCAAATGTATAAGGGAGCAGCAAGCAATACAAAAGGAAGGAAAAATTATAAACCATCATTTTTAACTTAAGAAAAAAGAGAGGCTAAGACATGCCTCAAATGCAAGCTAAATAAGGTAGGGCATAAATGTAGATAATCAAACAAGTACTGTAAGAAGAATACTACATCCTAAACATGCTTGTGATCAAAAGAAACATGCCAATTAAGATAAAATAACTCAGTAGTGGTACATATAAATAGCAGCAAGGTTCTAACATCCTAAAATATATAAGCAGTACAAAGAAGTAGCTGACTGAATAACAATGCTGAAAAGTAAACAAAACATCATAACTGCATATAAATATCCGTGCATCAACTGTCATACAGAAAAGAGCCAATCTAGCCCATCAAACATCAAAGGGTCTTAACACCATCACGGCTAAGTCACAAAACTGTGTACCCCTAACGACATAAGGAGGCTAGGCAACTAAGCACACAAAAGTAATCGAAGGATCTTAGCACCATACGGTTAAGGCACCAACTATATGTCCCTAGCGATATAAGGAGGCAAGTAAACTAAGCACACAAAGTACCCTTAACACCAGTACAGCTAAGGCACCAACGATGTACCCCTAGCGACATAAGGAGGCTAGGCAACAAGGCACACAACAAAACAAGTCCTTCCCCTAGCGACATAAGGAGGCTAGGCAATAAGGACATATCTGAGAGGCAACTCATATAACTATTATCTTTTCATTAATCACTTTAATATTTTCACAATGAATCTAAGGAGTCTCCATATTTTCTTAACATGTTATTCATGCATCAAAAATCTTATATGATATGCTCAAGAAAATATGGCACGAAAGTATAAGGAATGCGTAGCAACAAAATATCAAATAGAAGCAAGAGACTTTACTAAACATGGTGATATTATTTGTTTTCTACTTAACTATTCTAACTATTCAAAGTTACACAATTTCAAGATCACCATTTTCCTACTATCGAGTGTAACTTAAAAATTCATCCTTATAAGTTAAAAAGGATTAGAACTGATCAGGTTCTAATGTAGTTCAATTAGATAGACGACTACGAGTTGAATCAATAAATCATACATCCTAGTTTTATAAATTTAGACATTCTAACTAAGATCTGATCAAGATCTTCTAAACCTATAGATTATGGATTAAACACTACGAGATTTAAGTTTAATCACATAATCCAAAAAGGATAAGACCCAAGTTCTAGGTTTTATTCTATAAGTGATCTACTAGTTAAGGCCAATCTTATTAAGTAATCAAACTTAATAGGATGAATTTCCTATCTTAAATCTAAGATTAAAAGACAAAATAATCAGAATAAGTTGTAAAATAAAAGAAAAGTCTAGAAACTAATAAAACTAAGGTTCCACCCATTGAGTAACCCATTTACCCAATAAATAAACTCTAACCTATGATCTAGTCCTAGTCTCAGGAAATGTCCTTAAGGTGTTGTGTTTAAGACATAGAAGAATCTTGGAATCTGATCTAAGGGTTAATTTCACTCACTTAAATGTCTCTAACATGATTATAACATTAGATTTAGTGTTTTGGAATGTTAACTAAAGATTAGGGGTACTTAGTCCAATCTTAGAGAAGAATGACTATTTTGCCCCTATATAAGGGTCAAAAAGTCAACTTTTGACTTACAGGTCGGAATTGAATAGTTTCAACTGATTCCTTACTGTCTAACTTGAAGATAGACAGTAAGTACGTCCAAATTGGACTCCAAACGGTCAAATTATGACCAAAATGAGGCCAAGGTATTTTGGTCATTTTCCAAATTTCTAGGGTTCAGATCCTAAATATTATTTTAGTTTATTGATATCATTTAAATTCTAAACTAGTTAGCATCTTGAATTTTTAAATTTGGAGTTGATTTGACTAAGTTATGGCTATTTGAAGTCTAGGGGCATTTTGGCTATTTTTCACTAGGAATTCTAGGGTTGACTTTTTGTCTTGATGTCAAGATGAGAAAATTAATACTACTACAGTGATGGGGCTGCTCTCCTGAGCATTTTAAGACCCATATTCATTATGTTCTCATAACTGGGTAAGAAGTTATGAGGTTCTATAGAGGTCCTAAAATGCTACCTCGTTATGCGTAACCCAAAATTAATTTTTACATTACGCCATTTTGATTCTATTTATTTTTCTGAGTATTTTAAGACCTATATTTGCTATGTTTGGATCATCCTACAAAAAGTTATTAAACTTTTAAGATTTACTATTAAAAAATATAATTTAAATTATTTTACTGTTCATTTATTCAAATTGAATGATTTTACTGTTCATTCCTAAAGTTATTTATATAATTTCTGAATTTATTAATCTTTAATTAATCTGTAATTAATTAGGCTTAATTATTAATTAACAATAATTAATATATTAATTAATTAATTAAATTATATTTATTATTATTTTTACTGTAGAAATATAATTAATTATTAATTTCTATTTGCTTAGTCTTAATTATATCATAATTAATTACAATTACTGTTTAATAGTAATTAATTATTCTAATTAATGCTAAGATTTAATTATCATTAAAATAATCCTAATTAACCTCTAATTACTAATTACAGTTAATTATTTATAAAATTACTATTCAAAAGTCATTAACACTAATCCTAATTTAATTAGCCACTAACTGTAATTAATTAGACTAACAGTAATTAATTAAACTAATTAATTGGCTGACTGGGCAGTGGGCTCCACCAATGACACGTGGCAGCACATGATTGGGTGCTGCTCTGCGTGTGAACCCCACTGTACATGTGGCGTGCCCAGAGGCTGTCACGTGGTACCGTGGGTCCCACAGGGAAGCTGAACGGGCTCAGGTGACCGGGCAGTGGGACCCACCTGACACGTGGCACTGCCAGAGGCTGCCACGTGGCACTGTGGGCCCCACGGGGAAGCCGAAAAGTCGCGAGTGACCGGGCAATGGGTCCCACTTGACACGAGGCGGGCCCAGAGGTTGCCACGTGGCACGTGTGGGCCCCACAGGGAAGCCGAAGTGCCGCGCGGGATCGGGCTGTGGGCCCCACGTGACACGTGGCGTGCCGGCTGGCTGCCACGTGGCGCAGTGGCCCCACGGCCGAAGCCGAAGAGACGCGGGTAGGGTCGGTGGGTCCCACCTGACACATGGCAGGCCAGGGTGGCGCCATGTGGCTCTGTGGGCCCCACCTAGCTGACGCGGACCCAGCCGAAGGCGAGTCGGGCTCGGGTCGACCCGGCCTGACCCGGACTTCTCCTTCTCCTCGGAGGGGTCCCGAGGGTGCCGGCTAGGGCACGGCTTTTGCTGACCTTCCCGGCGTCAGACCGCCTCGGCCCGCACAACCGATGGTAGCCCTCGTCGGGGCCTACACGTCGGTGGGCGGACCTTCGCCAGAGTTAGCCGGAGTCGCCGGTAAATCCTAAACCTAATTCTAGGTCGACGGTGCGAGAGGACAAGGCGGAACCCGTAGGGTTCAAACCCTAATCTGGGTCGATCGGACCTGATCGAACTCGATCAGGTCCGATGGATCGTCAATCCATCCTAAGATCTACAATAATCAGGCAAAACATTGTGAATCAAATGGACGAGAGGGGAGATCCAGTACCTAGAATTCGATGGCGCGCGGACTTCGGGACGGCTAGGCTCGGGTTCGAATGCTTCGGGGTTCGGGTTTCGCAAACCAGGAGCCCAGAGTCTGCCGGAGGTCTTATAAGGCCTCAGGCGACCTCGCCGAGGCCGGGGAGGGCGCCGGTTGGCCGAGAGGGCGGCGGGGCGCGCCGCGTGGCGAGCGGGCGACGGGGCCAAGGGAGACGGCCCCGTAGCCATTGGATCTGGATCAGATCCAATGGCTGCGAGGGCATCGTCTGATTAGACGACGCCGTCAGCTACAGTTGACGGTAAAGTTAAACAGATAACGACGCCGTTAAGTAATTAATTAAATATTATTATTATTATTATTATTTTTTTTTTTTAAATTTCCAAAATTTCAAATATATTTTTCCTAGCTATTTGAGGGGTGAGGAACAATGGCGAGGTCGAGTATTTTGATTCCTCGATTTCCGGGGCATTTTAATTATTAAAATATTCGTCAAAATTTCGACGACTTCCGATCGACACAAAAACTTCACCCCAAGCTAATTTGGGGTCAATGAGCGCAATGGCGATGTCTGTTTTTTGATCAGAGATTAATTTAAATAGGTCAAATTCTAGGGTTTCTGAATTTTCCAGAAATCAGGATTCGATTCATATGACTCCTGATTTGGACTATGTCTTCGAGATTAACTCCAATTGACCTAATTAGCACTTATGATTTGTCTTAAGACTAAGATTAGTCCTAATCGACTAAGGTAACAACCTGGGTTGTTACACATCAGCCCCGATACCTCCGTTTATTACGGGTCACCTTCCGCGAAGAGCTCGAGAACTCTGCTAGCGCTCTTCGAACTCTAGCTCCTCCCGCTACCGTCCATCTAAGGTACCTCCGACCTTCGACTTCTCTAATGCAATTGCTACACTGTTAATATGCATGTCTATTTCGTAGGATAGATCGATAATTAATTGTTGTCGATCGTCATATAGTAAATTGGATCGTTAGAATTTGCAAAATTGCATATAGTTCTTACCGTTGGCATCCCCATTCGTCGAACTCGAGTGGCTAGGGTTTAACCTAACTCCCGATTCTGTGCACCCCACTCGACGATCCGGCCACTAGCGTGTAGCCCTCGCCACGACCGAGCCAATAGCATGCGGATAGCACTGCACCGTCGCCGGGAAGCCCACCTAGGTGCGTGCCCTAGGAGCGACTGTTTTTGCTGGAGAAGGCGAGCCGCTAGTGGGTCCGGTCGGGTCAACCTGACCCGCGTTCTGAACCTCGGGCGCGTCTGTCAATCGTGGGACCCGCGGTCTTTTGACTAGCGCCTAGTGGGCCCGCCTCCACTCCTTCGCGCTAATCGCGTGGCGACACGTGTTCCGGCTGTCCACTATAGCTGCAGCACGTTGGGCCCGCTCCTCTGCTGCGTCCTGTCTGGATCTGGATCCGTCACGTGCCAATGGCGGGTCCCGCTGTCTTATTCTTGCAGATTAGTACATAATTATGTATATATATATATTTTATAAATAGTTATAAGATTAGTATATAGTATATATGTATATATATTTATATACATACAGTTACATATATGTATATATATGTGTATAAGTTAGTTAAGTCCTGCATTAAAATAATAATTAAGTTAAATTTAGTTAACTTATAAATAGTAAACTAAATTAGTTAAGTTAAATTAATATCTAGAAATAGTAAGGAATTAATTAAATTAGATGATTAATTTGTTTTAACTGGATAATTATAGATTAAATAGCTAATTAATCCATAACAGTAGATTAAATAAACTAATTTAATTTAGTAAAGTTAGTATTTAAATCTGTGAATTTAATAATTAATTTAATTAATATAATTGCTATAATTAAAAAGAGTAAAACTCATTAATTTAAATTTAATTAATTCAAGAAACTTTAAAGCCTCGCAACTTTAAAAATAATGATCGAAACATATCAAATATATGTCTCATTTTAATCAGAAAAATAAAAAGAATCAAACGGCGTAATTCTATAATTCGATTTGGGGAGTATTTAACCTATTCATATTTTAGGACCTAAGCAAATATATATAACTTATTACCTAATTATCCAAACATAGTCAATATAAATTTTAAATTGATCAAAAAAATAGCTCCATCATTGTCATAGTATATTAGTTTTTTCATTTGGTGAGTAGTTTGCAAAATTATATTTAGGACTCCCTCATAAAATGACCAAAATGCCATTAGTTTTTAATTGACCATAACTTGGTCAATTAAACTCCAAATCAAGTAATTCAAAGTGCTAAATAGCTTAGAATTTTAGTGCCAACAATAAATTAAAATAATATTTAGTTTTGGAACTCTAAAACCCTAAGTTAACTAAAATATCTCTAACCATAGTTAGGTCATAGCTTGACCAATTGAGATCCAATTTAGGTCTACTCCTAGTTACAGTACTCAGTGTGATATAAGGAAGCTATAGCCACTGAGTTTGCTAAATTTGGACACCAAATGAAAAAATTAGATATTCGACCCCTCTTAGCTTTAGAATTTTCATATTTGCCCTTAGAATTAAATTGGTCATAACTAATTCATTAGATCTCAAAATTTAGTGTTTTTAGATTCTATGGAATCTTTGAATATTAACCAATAGTAAACTACAAAAAAATTTAGATTCCATTAAGTGTAATTTACTAAATGCCCCTTAGGTCAAAAACCTCTAGTTTGGACCTATATGACCCATTTATTATTCAAATTTGGTGTACTTACTGTATATCTTCATGTTAGATAGTAAAGAATCATTTGGCAGTAAGAAATTTCAATTGGAATATTAAATATAAAAGTAGCTTTTTGGACCTTTAAGTAGGGGCAAAATAGTCATTTACCCAAAATTTAGGTTAAGTACTCTTAACTCCTAAATTATCAATTAGATCAATAAAATTAGTAATAAAATTAATTTAGGATTAATTTAAAGTCATAAACCTGTCAATTTAAATAATTTGATAAAAATCCTAAATTAGGCTTAAAAATCTCTAAGGAAAATATTCCTTACTTAGCTAAAATGCACCTTTAGCTTTCCCTAAATTAAGTTCAACCAATTCTTAGAATCCCTAAGTCCTTTCATTAAGAGCTCATTAGGATTAAGGATAGATCTTATGTTAGATTTTACTCATTGAATAATGGGATTATTCAATGAATGAATCCTTAATTTTATTAGTTTCTAAATTTTCATAATTTCATTTTGATTATTTTTCCTTCCAACCTTAGAATAATATTAGGAGAATCATCCTATTAAGCTTGATTTTGCTTAATATGATTTAACTTAACCTTTGGATTATGTGCTTAACTCCAAACTCATGGTGTTAAGATCATAATCTCTAGTTTTGTAGATCTTGATCAAATCTTAGTATAAAATATCTAAATTCATTAATTAGGTCGTAATAATTTACTATTTAACTTATAGTCAATTTTGATTTAACTAAATTAGAACCTGATTAGTTTTAATTGCTTTTAACTTATAAGGCCGTATTTTTAAGTTACACTCGATAATAGGAATTGGAGATCCTTAAATTTTGTAAGTTAAAATAGTTAGAATAGTTAATTAGACAATAATAGTGTCACCATGTGTAAAAGAGTCGCTTGCTTACTATTTGACTATTATGCTATGCATTCTTTGTATTTTGAGCTTATTTCTTTAGGCATGTCCTGTAAGAAAAGTTTGTGCATAAAATGAAAATATAGAATGATTATGATAACAGTTTCCTTGGGTTCAGTATATTCTAGTAGGTTCTGGTACACATTTACCATAATGGACAAGGGTAAAGAGTAATAATAATTTTTAACATTACTTATTAAAGAGTGTGTGTTAAGCTTGGAACCCGTATAGTCTCGTGCTTAACTCCTCAGCTATTTATGGATGTGTCCACAAAAATAAAAGTAAAATAACTAAGAGATTCTACATTTATATTTACTGCCTCTTCAGTCCTACTATTCTATTCTGTCTGCCCTAGCCTAGAAAGGCTTTGAGAATTTCTGTCTGGGCCCGATTGACCAATTTTTTGATATGGCAGTTGTACATACATATTTCTATTTCAGTTTGCTGCTTACTATTTTAATGATGCATATTATTTTAGTCAGTTGTATTTTACTTACTTGCTCACTTGTATATATTTATAGGATACTAGATTTTGCTGCTTACTATTTGTA
Organism: Gastrodia elata; assembly: GCA_016760335.1. Taxonomy (NCBI): domain Eukaryota; kingdom Viridiplantae; phylum Streptophyta; class Magnoliopsida; order Asparagales; family Orchidaceae; genus Gastrodia; species Gastrodia elata. The sequence goes on along the minus strand of JACERR010000047.1, from coordinate 150,311 downwards.
CCACTTTTAGATTTACTATTTTAAATCAGTATATATCATATGATTATCAGCATGTTTAGAACTAGACTTTTTTTAGTACTTTTAGTTACTGTATTATGTATATATATTTATCCTTGCTCAGTTTGCATGAGGGGTGCCTTTTTTCCTCAAATATTATTTAGTTATAAATGTTATATTTATAACGTATCCTGCTTCTTGTATGCTTACTGCTCCTATGCTATATAATCTATTTTAGTTTTGTATATGTAAGTGGTGATATTAATAATTCATGAAAAATATACAGCCTAAAATGTACTTGGACAATTGTCTAATAAGTCTTTATTTTATTAGCTGGGGCCCTGGCATTATGAAACTGATAATATCAGATTCAGATAGGTTTAATGAGTTTGCAGAAAAGAAGGAGCCTTATATTGAGGAGGAGCATCGACCGAAAGAACTAGGAGCTGCTTAGTTTTCTTTTCTGCATTATGTGAGGATGAGAGATTTTATGTTAGTCTTTTAAACTATTTAAAAATATTAATAATACATGTACTTTTGATTGCGTTTTTCTTTACTGTACTTTATACTCTGAGCTGTATGTTGCACTATTTCTATTTATTGTGATAAACTGAATGTGTATTTATTTTATTGTACTTACGTACTCTAATTTATATTCGCTTAGTGACTGAGTTTATAGTATATATGCAGTGTCTTATCTCTTCCTTATTAATGGATTAGGGTATATACCTAATCCAATCTTAAGTAAGTGATTTGCCAAAATGACACTCCACTCCTTAGTCTAATTATTGTGGATTAAGGCGTGGGGCGCCACAGGTTGCTATCAGAGAATTCCATAAGTTCTCAGATTGAAATTTGCATTCCTCTCAACTTAATGGATGATTCTTTTGGCAAGATAGTCACTAAACAAAAACATTAGAATTTACATCTAAGTTACAACAATATTCTGCTTAGAATAAAGAGGTATAAGAATGAGAAAAACATACATAGGTAAGATAAAATGCTCAAAGAACATAGACTAAGAGAAATTAATAAGATATAAGTAAGCTAATATAACTTATGGAATCATTAGATGCACAAGGATGATGTTTTGGTGGTACCACAGGCGATTTGAGGCTATGTGGGAGTATGTCTCCCAGTTCCACCAGCGGTACGGGAGGTACGTAGAAGGAGTATCGGAGCCCAGCATCTGAGTGTTAGATTCACTACTTCAGCATGATGCCTTCAGGTGATTTGACTTCCCAGTTTTAACCAAGGAGTAGCTGAAACGGGCAACCTTTGTGTTTGAAGCTATTGACTGCCCATACGACATTAGAGTCTCCATATTATCTCTCCTCCTTCAAGACCAAGCCAAAGACTGGTGGAATTACACCTTATGGGCACTCACCCATAGGCGTGAGGGAATGTGAAGAGAGGCTACCTACAAAGACTTCTATCATGCTTTTACTACCAAATATATTGGATAGATATCTTAGCCTTTTTCTTATGCTATTTATTGTATCATCCTGTGTCATGCATTTTAATTTTGGATGAATAATAGACTTATCATATTTATTTTCTCAAACCCTGAATTGGACTATTATTTTTTGAAACTCAGATTTATACAACAATGAATCTTGGACAGAGCTCCTCTCCAGCCACCCCGGAAGTTCTTCCAGTGAGGTAAACGCCTTGCTGTAAGCGGTTAAGATCATGGTAGATTCCCATAACAAACAAGCCAAAAGAGTGGCCATGGTTCAAGCCCGACAAGCATAACGTATGGAACGACTGCTAACAGCTAAAATGAGCCAGAATCGCTCAAATACTGAAACCACCACAGCCATTCACTACTCATTCCAGCACCATGTTCAGTGCACTGATGGATTGCTGCACAGCTTTCTGCGCCTCAAACATCCTACCTTTGATGGGAGCCTCTCCGCCATCGACACAACCAACTGGATAAAATTGGTGGAGAAGAACCTTACTAGCATCAAATGTCCAGATTCTGAAGTAATCTGTCTGATGACTCATATCCTCCAAGATGAGGAAGATTATTGGTCAGATAACATTCGTCATACACTGTTCGTGGATGTGGAGCTGGAAGACATCCCTTGGGATGAATTCATAGAGGCATTCCAAACCTAATACATCCCCACTTTCACCAGGCATACAATGGAAGATAAATTCCTCAAGCTGCAGTATGGGAACCACCAAGTTTCCGTGTATGAGTCTGAGTTCCAACTATCAAGGTTCACTTCCAACCTTGTCTCCACTGAATCCGATCGATGCCATTGATTCCGGAGTGGACTACAGCCCTCCATCCAGAGGCAAGTCATTTCCCACTGCTCAATTAACTTTGTAAAACTTTTGGAATTCCCCAAAATGGTACAACTCAATGAAGTATTAGAGCCCCGACGCAGCTATGGGACGACCACATTTTAGTGCGAGAACCCTAAAAGTGCTAGGGTATATCAAATTGAGGCAGGAGCTTTGTTGGCAGATCTCATCAATGTCTGCACTCATCCCCACCCATACGGACGATGCTACCACAGAACTGTGAATAGCTTCAATTGCGAGAGGCCGGGTCATTCCTACTATCGGTGCAATTTCATCGATACTATTGACGGCAACCAGATCGATCACTCCAAATGACAATGGGTTTTCACTTTGTTCCAAAAGCCTGCAACAGTTTGCCCAGCATTGCCACCTCATCCTTCTAATCAATGACATGAGACAGCCATTGTCCCCCGTACAAATTCCTCGAGGCCACCTATCCGATAACCTTACAACAAACAGCATACCGGTCCCGCACGTGTTTATGCTCTCACACCTATTGAAGTGTCAGGTACACGCTTCTGAACCAACTTATCTTTTTAGTATTACTTGCTTAAAGTAGTTAATAAATTATTGCATCTATAATTAGGTACAGTTTATGTAAATAATAAGCCCTGTAACCTCTTGTTTGACACTGGAGCTAGTCACTCCTTCATTTCTGAGAGTTGAACAAAATCTCTCAACTTTCCATTATACCATCTAGCGAGTCCTCTAAGCGTAGGACTACCATATGGAGCTCAATTACCAGTTCATCAATTCTGCAAGATACAGATCCCTATTGGAGAAATGGAATTTGAAGCCAAGCTTGTGGTTTTGTCAATAGCTAGTTTTGACGTTATTCTGGGAATGAGTTGGCTAAGTCAATGTAACAACCCTAGTTATTATCTTAGCCAAACTTAGATTTGTTAAGCTAAACTAAGTTTTGATTTTGATTCTATTAGATTCAATAGGTCATTTAAACATAACCCTAGAAGTTTAGAATCAATCGGAGCTAAATTGGAAAATTTGGTATTTTTGGCTATTTTTAAGCCCTAGAAAATACCTAAATTAAATTGATCTCCAAATCTAAATCTGATTTCATTTTTGAATTTCTCACCCCCAAATTAGCTAAGAATAAATTTTTGGAAATTTTTGGAGCTCATTTAGTCCTAATTTAGATATAAATTTAATAGGAATTAATATAATTATTAAATTGAATTATATTAATTAAATTAATTATTTAAATAAAATTTAAGGTTAGGATTTGCTGTCGGGACCGCAGCAGATGCGCTGCGGGGTCCCAACAGCGGCGCATAGCTATGGACCCGTAGGATGCCTAGCATGCATCTTTGCGCTCTCAATCCAACGGCTCCCATCTCGCGCGCCGTGATTGAATCTTACCCGCTCGATCGGCATTTGGCATCCGACGCCTGAGATCTCTTCCGCGGTTCTATTAATAGGGAACCGCATCAGACCGTCAATCCGCAACGGTCTCACGATCAGACGATGGAGCTGAGCCCCGCCACTGTGGATCATCGTTTCCGCTTGATCAAAGCCCCGACAGGGAATTTTCGCTCGTACCGTGCCACGCCAGCATTGTCCCCTAGGCCATTGAGATCCTTCCAAGAGTGGCCGAACCCAGTAGGATGGCACGGGAGGCTTGGACCCTCCCAATTTTGGGAAAATGGGAAAGGCCTTGGCCCAAGCCTCCACTCCAGGCCCAAGCTCAGGAAGCCACCCCCACAGCTCCTAATGCCTATAAATACCCTCAGCTTGCCTCAGTGACCTCCTTTGCTCACTGAGACCCACTAATCCTCCCAGCTAAAGTTCCTGCAGCTCTCGGCGATCCCGGAGTCTGAACCTGCTGAGCACAGCTGATAGAGGGGAAGGTCTGGCATTCAGACCCCCTGCGTAGCCGCCGAGACTGCTGGGAGAGTTCCTGAGCTAGCCATTCTCTCTCGGCCACCGCAATCCATCAAATCAAGGTACGGCCTTCCTCCATTAAAATTTCCTGGTTCAATTCTTCATATGGTCTTGAATTGAACCTCTGGATATCGCCTAGCTAACCGTAGCCACTTAGGAAACCCAATGTGATTGTCCTTAGGGTCTGAGCTAGCCTATTTTGATCGTTCAATCATCGGGTTTGTGCCTCGAGCACGCAGCCAAGCTCGAGTAAGGACCCGATGATCCAGGGCTTCCCAAGGCATGTCGCCAGAGGGTTTCGATCCGCCTCACCACCAAGATGGTGTAGGGATCGAGCTCTGGCCAAATGGTCATCTCTGTGAGAAGAATTGCTCCTCACAGTGAACCCTAATCTTCCGTAAAGGGGACGGTTCGGCCGAGTAGCACTTCGATGATCCACCGCCTCCCCGTTAGGGATTCGTAGTCCCTTCGATGCATCTTGACCCATGGAGCATGTAGGGAATAATTGGAGCCGTCGGCGAGGTCTGAGCGCGGCAAATTTAGCTCTGGAAGGTAGCCCTACAGAGCCAGCGTCAGGGGTCGTCGCAAGGAAGGAGATGAAGTCACCCGCGCCTTTTGGAATTGGGCCACAGCTAATAGCGATTTATAGGAATGCATTTTCTATGGTTATTAATTTAATTAATCAAATCCTATGGTTTTAATTTAAATACACATTCAGAATAAATTAATTTAATAACTTTAGCTACACTAATCCAAATGGTATGATCCAATATACCTTTTGAATCAGAAAAATACAAGGAATTTAAATATAAAATAAAATCAAAGATCCAATGGTTGGATTTAAATTAATTGATCAAACCTTTTTTTATTTATAATTAAATCATAATAAATTCAATAAATGTTCAAATTAATTGATCAAACCTTTTTTTGTTTATAATTAAATCATAATAAATTCAATAAATGTTCAAATTAATTGATCAAGGACTCTGATTGCCCAATAAACCCTAAAGAATAATTGTAGACCCTTAAAACCAATTTTGGATACTAAATTCTCTTAATCACTCCTTAATCACCTTAATTAGGGATTAGTAAATTAAACTCTAATTAAGCCTCTGATTTTGGCAAATGTTGTTCCTAATGCTATATAACAACCCTAGTTGTTATCTTAGCTAAACTTAGATTAATTAAGCTAATCCAAGCTTTGATTTTGATCTCATTAGGTTCAATGGGTCATTTAAATATAACTCTAGAAATTTAAAATCCATCGGAGCTCAATTGAAAATTTTGGTATTTTGGCTATTTTTGAGCCCTAGAAAATACCTAAAATAATTTGATCTCCAAATTAAAATCTGAGTTTATTTTTGAATTCTTCACCCCCAAATTAGCTAAGGGTGAAATTTGGGAATTTTTGGAGGTCATTTAGTCACATTTTGGATTTAATTTAAATAGGTTTAATTATAAATTAGGGTTTTAAACAATTTATAATTGCAAATCTATCCTTTCCAACGATCGACTGGTTTCCAAACCACGGGCGCCATCTGGGCTGTCCGTTCCACGGATTTTATCCAACGGCCCGCGCCTTAGATTGAATCCGTCTAATCTCGACCGTTCCGCGATTTCGAGATTCTGATCTAACGGCATCTATGTCTCTATCTTAAGTATCCCCGATCGCCCATTCGATCCTCAGATCTAATCCGTCGGTCGATCCAACCTCCTCGCGCGGACGTTAGATGTTGGGAGATCAGAGTTGTTCCGTGTCAATTGGCGATCCATCAGACGGCCCTGGCGACCCCCGCGACTGTGGATCATCTTCCTCCCTAGCTCGCGCCCGACAGCCAAATTTTTCCATACAACCACTTTCTCCAGCCGGTCTGCCACTCCCGTGCCACGTCAAGAAGACCGTTGCGACCTTGCCGTAGCCTCCCTAGCACTCCCAGCCAAGCTTGAGGCCCGTTCCACTCCAATTCTGGAAATTGAGGGAGTACCATCGGGCCAAGCCTAAGCCATGATCCCAGACCTCGGCAGCCACCCTGGACCTCCCAGCTACCTATAAATACCCCCAGCACCTCTCAGTGAGTCCCTTTGCTCACTGAGACTCCTCAATTTCCCCAGCTAAAGCCTCTGGAGCTCCCGTCTCTCTTGGCATTTCCCGTCGAACCGAAGGCTTGAACCACTTATAGAGGGCTCGTCTGGTGTTCAGACCCTCTGTCAACCTTCGTCTGCTGGTTAGGAAGCTCCAGCACACTTCAATTTCCCTCAGCCAAGCCTACAACCCCATCCTCAGGTACAACTTTCCCTATTAAAATTTCCTTAAGTTCGATTTTGTTTCTGTCCTCTGGATGAGCACTGGATGTCGTCTAGAGTACCTTAGCCACTTAGGGAAACTGTGGTGATTATCGCCTAGGGCTAAGCTAGCTCGAATCGATCGTATCGATTGATTGAGCTAGCGATCGAACCATGACTGAGTCCGAGTAAGGACCCAGCGATTGGCTGCACCCCAGGTTAAGAAAATATGGGGGTTTGACCCGCCTCACTTCCCTGAACGCGTAGGGATCGAACCCCGGTCGATTCAAGGCCTCTGCGAAGAGAATTGTCCCCTCACAGTCGGCCTGAGACGCCCTTATCAAAGGCGTCTCGGTTGAGTAACACCCCATCGATCCAGAAGGATCCAGATGGGGGTTCTTGGTCCAGTCGATGCGTCTCGACTCCATGAATGTGTAGGTATCGAGTTGAGCCGCAGCCATCGCTGGAGAGCCGAGAATTTCAGCACGAAAGTTCGGCTGGATCGGACCCATCGAGAGGAGGAAGACGAAGTCGCGGATCTTGGGCCGGGCCGACCCGTGACCCGCGCGGTTCTGATTTTGGGCCGCATCTATTTAATAATTATCGGAAGACATTTTTAATAGTTGTGAATTAAATTAATCAAATCCTATAGTTTTAATTTAAATAAAAATATAGAATAAATTATTTAAATAACTTTGGCTATACTGATCCAAATGGTATGATCCAAAATACCATTTGAATCAGAAAAATACAAAGAATCTAAATATAAAATAAAATCACCAATCCAATGGTTGGATTTAAAAATATTTGCCCAACTCTTTGCTGTCCTTATTTAAGTCATATTAAATTAAATAAATATCTAAATGAGGAGATTAAGGGCTCTGATTGCTCCCTGAACTCTAGAGAACAAATTCAGACCCTTAAAACTAATTATGGATATTAATTCCTCTTAATCACCCCTTAATCACCTCAATTAAGGATTAGTGAATCCAACCCTAAATTAGTCCCTGATTTTGGGTAGGTTAATTCCTAGTGCCATCCTAAGTCTACTAGAACCATTTGGAAAGGTTGGATTGCCCTAAGATGCCCTAAATTTATTAATCCCCAAAATTGGCTTAATTAACTGATTATTGCTCATTAGCTTAACTAAGTGGTCAAAATCTAAGATAAATGTATTTCCCACCTTATTTATCAGTATGGGACACATTAAAATAGATTAGGAGTAATTTGGACAACTAAATCCTAAAATTCCAATTTTGGCCTTAAGAGGGGCATTTTGGTCATTTAGATCAAATATGCTTAAAAATGCCCTATAAACCTTGAAAATTCCGATAATCTACCCTAACATAGATTAGAAATGTTCTCTGAATTCTCATACCAATATTAATGTTAGTGTGATCCTTAAACTTAAGGAATCTTCACTTAAGCCCTAATTAAGACACTTAGATTTTAAGTAACCTAAAAGAGGCCACCTAGTTTAGATGCTTAAACCAAATATCTAAGACTGTCAATCATTACCTTAATGAGTTCAATATAGTTAGATTATAAACCTAAATTCTAAAAGAAATACAAATGGAAACTCCTAAGTAAAAATCTAGTTCAAAGTCTAAAGTGATCAAACATTAGATACTTAGATCTTAGATCTTAGACTTAGATCTTCAAATTGAATTGAACCATCTCTAATTAAAATTATTTAAATGATTGATTGTTTAACCCTTTGAAGCCTTCCATGTGGGTATAGGATGATTCAATCTCTAAAGATAATGAGATTATCTTAAAGATTGAATATAGATCTTAGGTTCTCAAATTCTTAATTGATTATTTTATCTTATAATCAGTAGAATAACCCTTCACTAAGTTCATAGTTCTTGGATCTTTCAGCTTATAGGATCCTTTATCCTTAACTTTGGAATAGAGTGTGAACCCTAGATCCTTATTAGGATACCCTCCTTGGATTTAGGTTTTGAACACCAAAGTGGAGTTCAAGTCCTGAATCCTTAAATCTTGATTTACTTGATCAAGATTTGGGTAAGAGAGTAAAATATTAATAAACTAGGTCATTGATTTATTTACTTAAACTATATAGTCGTCACATGATTTTGGAGTAGAACTTGTTAAGTTATAATATTAACTTTAAGGACGTAAATATGAGATTTTACTCAATAGCTGAATATTGGAGATCCTAAACTTGTACCTTCTCAGAGTAGCTAAATTTGGTAATTATATAACATCAGATATCATAGAAGTTTAGATTGAGTCCCTTGCTTACTTTAATTTAATTTGCTTGGCATACCTTTGTTATTGAGCCTTATTCCTTGAGCATAATAGGAGAACTTAGGGTATGGATGATACATCATAAATTAGTATTTAAATTAAATATCATTCAGTTTTGCCTTATTTACAGTTGGTAGATTATGTCCTAGCTTAGTCTGCCTCTTCAGTATTAGTACTATATAGACTAGACTCAGACCTAACATATTTGGATGGCTAGGCTGGGGATTGATTGATTGATATTAGAGGCCCTGTATGGCCTATTGGCTGGTATGACAGTACTATATCTTAGGCGTATTGCTACTTTAGCTGGATTGTTCAGTATTATTTTCTGTTTTGCTTTACCGCATGCTTCAGTGGCCTTATTTTTAGTACTTGCTCACTTTGCCACATGTCTCAGTGGCTTTACTTTATATAGATTGCTTTGCTTTTGCCACATGTCTTAGTGGCCTTTCCTTTTCCTTTTCTTAATTAGCATGTTGTATGTATACTCATATGGTTTACTTATATATATTAGCATATTTAGGATGCTAGAATTGTATGTTTTCAGTACTTGTATTTCTTTTATATACCCAGCATGTGTTAATATGATCATAAGCATATTAGGTTCAGAATTGTATTGTAGTTTCTGTTTCTTTTTTAGCTTTTAGCCTTATCTTGTTTATTTTATATTGTATGTTCTTCATACTAGTTGCTGGTTATAAATGGATGGTTTATAGTTACTGTTTCTCCATAGCTTGTTGCACCTATTATTGCTTGCATGTTTCGCTAATTTAAATGTGATATCTTTAAAATATTTAGTTCATTAAAATAGCCTAAAATGTACTTGGACAATTGTCTAACTGTAACCTTTTTGTTTTGTTGGCTGGGGCCCTGGCATTTGTGATACTGACAAATGTCAGATTCAGACGTGTTCGTGGGCACTATCGCAGAAGAGGAGCAGGTTCAGGAGGAAGATCGTACTGCTGCTGTTTAGTTAGATATTTCATTTTATTTTAGTGAGATTGAGAGACATTTTCATTCTCTTTAAATTTTAGTTTGTAATAATTAATTCTGGATGTGTTTCATTTCTGCATTTCGATGAGTTACTATATTGTTTTCTCTCTTTCTACTATGCATGCTTGTGGATGTTACTACTCGCCTATTGCTTCCGCTAGTTTGATATTCTTAAATATATATATTGATGTATGTTATAGCACCTGGTGACAAGTCCTTGGCTTAAGGCAGATTGGGTTTACCTAACTTTACTTAAGTTGGGGATTTACCACAGTTGGAGCACCGTACTTCCTTGTTGTCAATACGGGGCCACCACAGTTGGTATCAGAGAACACCATAAGGTGTCAGAATGGGATCTATGATTGATTTCTACCTAATGGACCATTCTTCTGAAATACAAACATCAATATAGGTGACATCCATAACATAGTAGTGTCAGTAACTCTATGCAAAATGTAAGAGGATAATACTCCCATCCTAATACTTTAGTCATCTGGAGTCTAACACAAATGTAATAAAATTATGTCCTCATAGTCAAATGAATTCTGGAGAGTTCGATATAGACTATTATCAGCGTGCTTTCAAGATAGTTTGGAGCTGTAGCTTCAAGTGGAGGCAGGAAAGCAATGGCGGATTGAAGGAGTTTCAGCAAAAGGGATCTTAGTCATGGAGAAGCTTCTACAGCAAGCTGTATATCGAGGGCTCAACTTTCCCATATACGCACAAGAATGGTTGAGCCAAGTGGAGTCCATTCTGATACACATAGAGTGTCCTAAGTCACTTTATGTAGATATTGTGACAGACCTGATGGTGGATTACACCGGAGTTTGGTGGTATGAGACCATGACAAGGCTCGAGAAGAAGCGTAACAGGAAGCATCGGGAAGTTACTTTTGAGGACTTTTGTGTAGCCTTTAGGGAATAGTATATTAATAATGTTTGAGTGATAGTTAGGATAAATGTTATTTCATTCTCAAGCAACCCTATTAGATTTACAGTTTTGGCATTGTAATCCCTTATTTCTATAATTAATGAAAGATTTTGATTTCTCTTCCTTAGAGTAAATTCCGAGTTTGTCTTTTTCTTTAAAAATTAAATTAGAATAGATTCCGGATCACCACCTACCGTTACTCCTGTCAAGAACACTATGGCCTCTAGTAGTTCTAATGATGAGGTGGCTCATCTGCGAACCATGGTGGCAACTCGTTGGAAAATCAAGCTCAACAGGCGCTCGTTATGCAGAAATTACTAAATGATCGTGCAACTCCAGTCACTGTCGCTGCTCCAACAGTATATGCTCCACAAGCTACTCCTTCTTCACATCATTCGGTGTATAATCTCCTTCACAATTTTCTGAGGTTAAGGCCTCCAACCTTTTGTGGGAACCTGTCACCAATGGATACAGTCGATTGGCTGAAGGCTGTGGAAAGGGATCTCATTAGTCAGAAGGTCCTGAACTCAGAAGCTGTCCATCTCGCCACCCGTCTGTTTCATGCAGAAGCAGAATATTGGTGGGAAGAGATCTGAAATACCAAGTTCACTGACTACGAGTTAGAGGATATCCACTGGGATGAGTTCGTCGAGGCCTTCAAGACTGAATTCATTCCCCCATCCGCACAAAACATTATTGCAGACACAATCATGAGGTTGACTCAGGGGAGTCGTTCAGTAGCTGAATATGAAAGGGAATTTTGTAGATTGATTCGTTTCATGCCTGAAGTTACTCATTCTGAGTCAGCTAAGTGCCACCGCTTTCTTTGTGGACTCTGAGCTTTACTGAAGAACCAGATCATGCCGCTCTGTCTGACTAGCTTCTTCAAACTGGTGGAAACGACTAAGGTGATTGAGCATCACCAATCTGAAGAGGATCTTAAGTGAAAAGCACAAACAAATCTAAACCCGCGGGGAAACTTCAAGAGACACGAATCTAACCCTACAAAAGTATATCAGCTAGAAGCTGCACCTACCGCCAAATAAACTCAAAACTGTACTAAGCCACATCCGTATGGCAAGTGTTACCATTTTGGCCAGAGGTGTTTCAATTATGGGCGTACAGGCCACCAATTCTATCAATGCGACAACACAGAAATGGTAGATGGAGTTCCAATGAAGCCTTAACCAAAGAAGTCAGTCTTCTGAGCAACTCCATTAAACCGAAGAGAACTAAATCTGGCTATGATGCCAGCCCCTGCTTCTGAAGTTGCTCATACACAGCCACCAGCTCCTAATTCTCAGAATTACCAACGATGATAGCCTAACAATCATCCTGCTGGTCCTGCACGAGTATATGCATTAACTCCTATCGAAGCCGCTGAAGATAATAATGTGGTTTTAGGTACACACTCCTAAACCTCTCTCCTATTAAATTATATTTCTGTATTTTAAATCTTTTTTAGTTGTTGATGCAAAACTGTGTAAATTTAGGCACACTTTATTTCAACAACCAACCTTGTAATGTATTGTTCGATACCAATGCCAGTCACTCATTTATCTCTGAATAATTTGCCAATAACCTTAAACTTCACTCATGCAATCTAGCACAAACATTGAGTGTTGGGCTTCCATCTGGAACCAAACTAAGTGCCCATAAATTTTGCAATATTAAAGTCCCGATAAATGATCAGTGATTTTAGGCCAAACTAATCATCCTGCCAATAGCTAACTTTGATATCATCCTTGGGATGAATTGGCTCAGTGACAATAATGTTGTGATAAACTGTTATAAAAAGAAGGCCACTTTATATTCCCAGGGTAAGCCTAAAATGTTTGTAGGAAAAACTAGCACATAGTTATCCTTAATAAATGCCATTAAAGCCAAACAATTGATTGTTAAGGGTTGTAATGCATTAATGGCTGTTTAGCTTATTTAAATGTGATATCTTTAAAATATTCAGTTCATTAAAATAGCTTAAAATGTACTTGGACAATTGTCTAACTGTAACATTTTTGTTTTGTTGGCTGAGGCCCTGGCATTTGTGATACCAACAAATGTCAGATTCAGACGTGTTGGTGTGCAGTGTTACAGAAGAGGAGCAGGTTCAGAAGGGGGATTGTGCTGCTATTGTTTAGTTAGATATTTCATTTTATTTCAGTGAGATTAAGAGATATTTTCATTCTCTTTAAATTTTAGTTTGCAATATTTAATTCTGGATGTGTTTTATTTCTGCATTTCGATGAGTTACTATATTGTTTTTTCTCTTTCTATTATGCATGCTTGTGGATGTTACTACTCGCATATTGCTTCTGCCACTTTGATATTTTTAAATATATATATTGATGTATGTTATAGCACTTGGTGATAAGTCATTGGCTTAAGGCAGGTTAGGTTTATTCAAACTTTACTTAAGTGGGATTTGCCACAGTTGGAGCACCGTACTTTCTTGTTGTCAGTACGGGGGGGCCCACATACTATCTTAAGTCTATTAAAATCTATGGGCAAGGTTGGATTGCCTTAAAATGTCATAAATTCATTAATCACTCTAATTGGCCTAAAAATGTGATTATGGTTAATTAGCTTAATTAGGTTGTCAAAACCTAAGATGAGTATGTTTCTCACTTCACTAATCCATATGAAACACACTAAAACAGATTAGATTCAATTTAGGTAACTAAACCATAAAATCTCAATTTTAGCCTTAAGAGGGGTATTTTGGTCATTTTGACCAGAAAGTGTTTAAGTACCCCTTAAACCTTGGAAAATTCAATAAGCTACCCTTAGATAGATTATAAATGTTTTACTGGTCTCTTAGATTAATAATGTTGATCATGTGGAAGTTATTTAAGAAATCCTCAATTAGCCTTAATTAAGATACTTAGACCTTAAGTGACCATAAGGATGTCACTTAGCCCTAATATTTGAATCTAATGATTTTAGATGTTAAATTTTAGTCTAATAAACTCAACTAAGTTAGTTTATGAGCTTAAATTTCAAAAAGAAATATTTAGGAAATCTTAAAGTTAGAAAACCTAGCCTAAGTCTAAAGTGATCAAATAATTAGATCTTAGACTTTAGATCTTCTACTTGAATCAAACTATCTCCAATTGCAATTCTTAAATGATTCATTGTTTAATCTTTTGAAGCCTTCCGTGTGGGTATAGGATGATTCAATCTATAAGATAATGAAATCATCTTAAAGATTGAACATAGATCTTAGATTCTCAAGTTCTTAATTGATTATTTTATCTTATGATCAGTAGAATAACCTTTCACTAAATTCTTAGCTCCTGGATCTTTCAGCTTATAGGATTCTTTACTTCTAATTTGGGTAGTAAATGTGAACCTTAGATCCTTAATAGGACTTTTTCTTGGGTTCAGGATTTGAACACCAAAGTCGGGTTTAAGTCCAAGATCCTTAAATCTTGATTTACTTAATCAAGATTTTGGTAAGAGAGAAAATATTAATAAATTAGGTCATTGATTTAATTATTTAAACCTTATAGCTGTCACATGATTTTGGATTAGAACTTGTTAAGTTCTAAATTTAACTTTAAGGTTGTAACTCTGAAAATTTACTTGATAGTTGGATATTGGAGATCCTAAACTTGTATAATTTCAGAATAGTTAGATTGGGTAATTAGATAACCATGGATATCACATAAGTCTAGATTGAGTCTCTTGCTTACTTTGACTAGATTGCTTAGCACACCTTGGATATTGAGCCTTATTCCTTGAGCATAATAGGAGAACTTAGGATATGGATGATACATCCTAAGTTAGTATTTGAATTACATATCATTCAGGTATTTCAGTGTTTGCAGTTGGTAGAATATGTCCTAGCTTAGTCTACCTCTTCAGTAATAGTATTGTATAGAATGAACTCAGACATAGTAGATTTGGATGGCTAGGCTAGGGATTGATTGATTGATCTCATATTATGGAGGCCATGTATGGCCTATTGGCTGGTATGGCAGTACTATGTCTTAGGCTTATTCCTACCTTAGCTGGGTTGTTCAGTATTATTTTCTTTTTTTGCTTTGTCACATGCTTCAGTGGCCTTGTTATTAGTATTTGCTCGCTTTTGCCACATGTCTCAGTGGTTTTACATAGATTGCTTTGCTTTTGCCACATGTCTCAGTGGCTTTCCTTACTTTTTCATTCCTAAATCAGCATGTTGTATGTATACTCTTATGGATTACTTACGTATATTGGCATATTTAGGATGCTAGAATTGCATGTTTGTTTTTCGGCATTTGTGTTCTTATTATACTCAGCATGTGTTAATACGTCATAAGCATGTTAGGTTCAGAATTGTATTTGCTGTTTCTTTTAGCTTTTAGCCTCACCCTATTTATTTCATATTGTATGTGACTTTTTATACTAGTTGTTAGCTATAAATAGATAATTTATAGTTACCCATCTCTTCATAGCTTGTTGCACCCATTACTGCTTAAATATTTAGTTAAATTGAAATGTGATATCTTAAAATATTTAGTTCATTAAAATAGCCTAAAATGTACTTAGACAATTGTCTAACTGTAACCTTTTTGTTTTGTTAGTTGGGGCCCTGGCATTTGTGATACCGACAAATGTCAGATTCAGACCTGTTCGTGGGTGAAGTCGCAGGAGCGGAGCAGACTCCGGAGGAGGATCATGCTGCTGCTGCTTAGTTAGATTCTGCCTTTCCTTTTAGTAAGATTGAGAGATATTTGTATTTTTTATTAAAATTTAGTCTGTAATAATTAATTCTGGATGTATTTCATTTTTGCATTGTGATGAGTTACTATATTATTTTCCCTCTTTCTACTATGTATGTTTGTGGATGTTACATTATTATTTGTTGCTTCCGCCACTTTGATACTTGTATATTGATGAATGTTATAGTGCTTGGTGACAAGTCCTTGGCTTAAGGCAGGTTAGGTTTATCTAACTTTACTTAAGTTGGGGATTTGCCACAGTTGGAGCACCGTACTTTCTTGTTGTCAGTACGGGGGCCCCACAGTCAACATGATGTCACTATCAACTGCCAGAAGAAAAATATCACCCTGGGTGATGGTAAACAAGCTAAGTCATTCATTGGAAACTTTAGTACGAGAACTTCCTTAATCAATGCCATCAAGGTCAAGAGCTTAATAAGTAATGGTTGCAACACATTCCTAGTGACAATACTAGAAGAAAAGAAGGAAGACATTCCCCTATCCAAGAATCCCATCGTTTGTGAATTTACCAATGTATTTCCCGAAGACCTACCTGGTCTTCCACCTACACGGGAAGTAGAATTTGCCATCGACATTTTTCTAGAAACTCAGCCAATCTCTAAAGCTCTCTATTGAATGGCACCTAAAAAATTACAGGAACTGAACAAACAACTGCAAGAGATATTAGAGAAGGGTATGACCAGACCTAGTTCGTCACCATGGGGAGCACCAGTCCTATTCGTCAAAAAGAAGGATGGGTCAATGCAAATGTGCATTGACTATAGGGAGCTAAACAAGGTCACCATAAAAAATAAATACTCGCTTCCTTGGATCGACGATTTATTTGATCAAATGGTCGGAGCAAAAGTATTCTCCAAGATCGATTTGTGATCCGGATACCACCAGTTATAAGTAAAAGAATTTGATATAGCTAAGACTGCCTTTAGAGCCAAATACGGCCACTATGAGTTTTTAGTGATGTCGTTTAGATTAACAAATGCGCCTTGAATCTTCATGGACTTAATGCAATGTATTTTGAAACCCTACCTTGAAAAATTCGTCATCATCTTCATAGATGATATTATAATATATTCTAAGAAAAAAAAAAGAACATGAATGTCATCTTAAGGCAGTATTGGGAGTACTGTGTGACCACGAACTGTATGCCAAGTACTCAAAGTGCGAGTATTTGCTTTATTTAGTTGCTTTCTTTGGCCATGTGATGGATGTGCAAGGAATCAGAGTGGATCAAAATAAAGTCAGTGCTATTCAAGATTGGGTTCAGCCAAAGACAGTCACTGACATTAGAAGCTTCTTGGGTCTAGCTGGGTACTATAGAAGATTTGTGAAGGGTTTTTCTTAGATAGCTGTCCCATTAACCAAGTTAACCCAGAAAGCAGTGCCATTTGAATGGTCTACAGCCTCTAAAAAAGCATTTAAAGCACTGAAGGATGCAGTCACCTCTGCCCCAGTCCTAGTTCTTCCTAAGGAAGGGTTGAACTACCAAGTATATACTGACACCTCTAGGTTAGGCTTGGGTGCAGTATTAATGCAAGAAGGGAAAGTCATCGCTTATGCTTCCCGTTAACTAAGAACCCATGAGAGAAACTATCTTATCCATGACCTCGAGTTAGCTGCCGTAGTATTTGCCTTGAAGATTTAGTGTCACTACCTATACGAAATTCAGTGCTCAATATTCATGGACCATCAGAGCCTCAAATATATATTCACTTAGAGGGAGTTAAACTGTAGACAGAGAAGATAGTTATAGTTGATAAGTAATTATGATTTGGATATCCAGTATCATCCTGGTAAAGAAAATGTGATAGCAGATGCCCTTAGCCGTTGTGCTACACTCACAACTGTGATTGCCTCGAGCTCATTAGAAGACGAGTTCTGTAAGCTCAAAATTTCCCTTGAATATGGAGAAGCACTAAGTTATCTACTGGCTAACATGAATATGGAACCCACTTTTCACCGAGATGTATCCATCTCGTAGACTAAGGATGATGACTACCTAAAGTTTAAAAGAGATATTGAAAGTGGTCGTCGTTCTGATCTTCGCTTTCATAAGGGTGCTATCTATCAATGAGATCGTTTGTGGATTCCTAAATCTATATATTGTGATGTGCTAATTGAAGGGCACAATTCAGGATATCAAGTGCACCCATGAAGTTCTAAAATATATTAGGATCTGAAGCTATCATTCTGGTGGCCAGGAATGAAGAAGAATGTAGCAAAATTTATTGCCAAATGCCATGTGTGTTGTCTAGTCAAGGTAGAACATTAGAAACTAGGTAGTTTGCTGCACCTATTAGAATATCTAGAATGGAAATTGTTAGATATATCCATGGACTTTGTCATGGGTCTGCCCCGTGCATGGTCAAGAGCAAATGCAATATGAGTGGTAGTAGATCGATTGACCAAGTTTGTGCATTTCATTCCAATTTGTCATACTGACTCCATAGAGAAGTTAGCCAAATTATATATCAAATAAATAGTTAGATTGCATGGTATCCTTAAAATTATCATATCTGATAGAGACAGTCATTTCACCTCTAAATTCAGGCAAGTTGTGCATCAGTATTTAGGCACTACTTTAACAATGAGCACAACCTTTCATCCACAAATAGATAGCCAAACAAAAAGGGTCAATCAGGTTCTAGAAGATCTTCTTCTTCTCTACATGTTATATTTCTCAGGATCTTGGGAAGATCACATCCCTTTAGTTGAATTTGCCTATAACAACAGTTTTTAGGCAAGCATCAAGATGGCACAGTATGAAGCTCTATATGATAGAAAGTATTCTACTCCAATAGCATTGTCAGAAACAGGTGATGCTCAACTATATGGCTCCGAGTTAGTGGAAGAGACAAATAATAAAGTAAGGCTCATCCAGTAAAGGATTAAGACAGCTCAAGATAGGCAGAGCAAATACCATGATGCCCATCATCATCCTCTAGAAATCCAAGGAGGAAATCTAGTGTATCTAAAGGTCAGTCCTATGAGGGGCATCTACCATTTTGGAATCGCTGGAAAGCTTAGCCCAAGATATGTTGAACCATTAAAAATCTTAAAGCAAATTGGGTCAACAGCATACAAGTTAGAGCTGCCTGAAGATTTTGCTATTATGCACAACGTATTCCATGTATCATCTCTTAAAAAATGCCTAAGTGAGCCTCACCACCTAATCTCTATTCCTCCAATAGAGATCTAGCTAAATTTATCATTCTTAGAAGAACCTATCAAAATTCTTGGGAGATACCAAAAGAAGTTAAGGAGCTGTTCCATCCCAATGGTCAAAGTGCAGTGGAAGAATCGCCTATCTGCTGAAGCCACTTGGGAGAAAGAATCAGATATGAGGGACAAGTATCCTGGTCTATTTGAAAACCCAGGTACCTTAATTCTTTAATCTTTCAATTCAATTCATTTTCTTTTATCTTGTCTTTTTCTTTCCACTTGAGTGATGTTGAGGACGATATCATTCTTAAGTGGGAGAGCCTGTAACAACCCAAGTTAATTAGGACTAACCCATATCTTAATCTCAGTCTAAGTGATGTAATTAAATCATTAGAAGTTCACCACCAAAGCCTAGTCCAAATCAGGAGCCAAATGGATCAAATCCTGATTTTTTGGAAATCCACAAACCCTGGAAATTGATCTATCTAAATTGACTTAAAATCAAAAATCGAACTTCGCCATTGCACTCATTGCCCCCAAATTAACTAGGGGTGATGTTTTGGTGTCAATTGGAAGTCGTCAAAATTTTGTCGAATATTTTAATAATATTTAAATACCCCAAAAATTAGAAAAATAAAATACTCGTCAAAACCAAAATTCAACTTCGCCATTGCGTTCCTCGCCCCTCAATTAATTAGGAGTGAATTATTGGAAATTTTCTAAAGTCATTTAATAAATCAATTTTAATTAAGAAATTCTGAAATAATTATTAAATTAATTATTTAAACTTAAATATTCCAAACGGCGTCATCATTTGCGTCATTTCTTCTTGCTTGTGCCATTAGGATCGATCGTCTGATCAGACGGTAGACACTGATAGTTCGATCGAGTCGATCGAACGGTCCGCATTCTTCTCCTTCCTCGACTGCTCTGCGGACGCTCCACGTGGCGTCGCACCGCTAGGGGACCGCCAACCGGTGCTCGCGGCGGCCTAGGGAGCTCGTCTTGGCACCAATAAGTCTCGATACCTCAATTCAGTATGGGTCACCTTCCCCGAAGAGCTCAAGAACCTTGCTGGCGCTCTTCGAACTCTAGCTCCTCCCGCTACCGTCCATCTAAGGTACCTCCGACCTTCGACTTCCCTTATGCAATCGTTACACTGTTAATAAGCATGCCTATTCCATAAGATAGATCGATAATTGATCATCGTCGATCGTCATATAGTAGATTGGATCGTCCAAATTTGCAAGATCGCATACGGTTCTTACCGTTAGCCTCCCCATTCGTCGAACTCGAGTGGCTAGCGTTTAACCTAACGCCCGGTTCTGTGCACCCCACTCAATGATCTGGCCATCGGTGTGTAGCCCTCGCCACGACCCCATCGTCGCTGGGAAGCCCACAAGCGTGCGTGCCCTAGGAGCACTTGTTTCGACTGGAGAAGACGAACTGCTTGTGGGCCAGGTCGGGTCAACCGGACCCGTGTCCTGAACCGCGGGCGCGTCTGTCAGCCATGGGACCCGCGGTCTTCTAGCTGACGCCTGGTGGGCATGCCTCCACCCCTTCGCGCCAATCGCGTTGCGACACGTGTCCCGACTGTCCCCTCGAGCCGTATCACGTGGGGCCCGCTCCTCTGGCGCGCCCATTCTAGATCCGCAATGTGCCAATGGCGGGTCCCTCCGTCTTATTCCTGTAGATTAGTACATAATTATGTGTATATATATATATATATATATATTATAGATATAATTAGTTATAAGATTAGCATATAGTAAATATGCATATATATATATATTTATATACTTACAGTTAACATATATATATATATATATATATATATATATATATATATGTATATATGTGTGTGTGTGTATAAGTTAGTTAAGTTGTGCAGTAAGATAATAATTAAGTCAAATTTAGTTAACTTATAAATAGTAAACTAAATTAATTAAGTTAAAATTAATATCTAGAAATAATATGGAATTAATGAAATTAGATGATTAATTAGTTTTAATTAGATAATTATAGATTAAATAGCTAATTAATCCACAATAGTAGATTAAATAAACTAATTTAATTTAGTAAAGTTAGTATTTAAATCAGTAAATTTAATAATTAATTTAATTAATATAATTGCTATAATTAAAAATAGTAAAACTCATTAATTTAAATTTAATTAATTTAAGAAACTTTAAGACATCATAACTTTAAAATTAATGATCCAAACATATCAAATATAGGTTTCATTTTAATCAAAAAAATCAAAAGAATCAAATGACGTAATTTAAGAATTCAATTCGGAGAGTATTTAACCTAGAGATAGTGAAACATTTAAATATAATTTTAACAATATTCACTATAATCTAAATAAACTGTAAACAAGTAAGGTACAGTGCTAAAATAAGGAGAATGCATAGTATAGAAATTGAAGGAAGATCTTAGATTATTAGTATAAGATTCATATAGTTTAGAACTATAGAAAGTAACATAGCTAAAAGTTATGATGAGTCTCAACAATCAATAAGATTGAAGAAGATCTCATATTTTAAATGATTAAAATTATTTTAAGAAAGTATTCATTATGCGGGCAAATACAGAATGAAACGAGAAGTTAAACACGTCTGTTTAATAAGTAAAGGAAAGTGGGGTCAAACAAATACACTCATTTTCACCCTTTGAGAATATGAGGTCTTCTTATTACTCCTTATTAGACTGCTCTTGGCTTAACCATTAATATAAACTCCTATAATTTTTAATGTGAAAGTTTTGCTCATGCACAATGTCTTATATGAATGATTCAAATGAATAAGGCTCAAAGCTAAGCAAACATTTAAGGAAAATTCTATATTTGCAGCTAAGTGATATCCAAAGTTATCTAGTTTTAATAATATAATTAATGATTGGAGCTAATTGAGCTCCCAATTGACTTTGAGATATTGATCTCAAGTTAATTGAAAATAATAATATTAGTTGGGGTTTTGAAATTAATAGTTCCACTTCATTTTTATGAGATAACAAAGTAGTTTATAAATATAATCATACAAATATAAACTAGTTTTATTCTAGCCCTAAATTATAAAATTTAATTATGATAATTAAATCAAGGCTTAGGTGACTAGTATGAAAAGATTGAGATTATAAAATTATCAAACTTAAAGAATTAGAAGTTAAAGTCTAATTCACTAAAATTCTAGAGTTAGGTTGTAGTTTGGAGAATCTACCAAAATTAATTACTAGTCTAGGTAGGTTATAGTAAAATAAAAAGTTTAAAGTAAATAAGACAAGGGATTAGGAACTACAAGTTCTAAATTTTCTAATAGTTAAAAGTTAAGAAAATCAATAGGATTCCTAAACTACCCTAAATGAATTAGAATTCTTATTACTAGCTCTTAAAAAATTCAAGTGAAAACTTTAAGGATTGAGATGAATAAACTAAACTTTAGTCTAGTCACTAAAGGCTAGTCCTATTTGATTCAACAATCTATAATTATAAAAATTTTAAGGCTAACTACTCTTAATGGATGAAACAAATAGATCTAGGGATCAATTATAATTCATGTTTAAATCAATTTTAGGATTCTTATCTTAGGGTTAAAAGATGAATCAAATACTTTGTAATTGATTCAAGTATCTAAAAAAATGAGAACTAAGCTCAAACATAAGCAATATAAATAGACATGAGGAATAATAAATATGATATGTTAGCTATCATAATATTTTAAAATACCTAAAGCATACACTTTAGGAAATTAAAATTCATCATAATAATATTAATTAAGAGTCAACAACCTAAAATTACTAATTGTTGTCCAATTGAATTAATATATATATATATATATATATAAATAGAATTCTTATAATATAAAGAGAAAAATGATACTAAGTAAGTCAAATTTGAACAATATTGGAAAATTAGGGTTTTTGTGACACCTAATTAGAGTTAAAAAGTGATTATAAAAATTGGGATTTAAATATTAAATTTGACTTTATATTATTATTCATCACATTTTTGTGAATGAAATGGACTATTTCATCATTTAATTTGGATATTAAATAATCAAATTAAGTCACATAAAATAATGAACTTAATTTATAATTAATTAATTAACCTTAAATATTGACTAATTAAAATATTTATCGAAACATAATTAAATTGCATATTATTAATCTACTCATTTTTGTAATCAAAATAATATATAATTTTATATAATTTGGTTAAGTAGTTTTGGAGATATTAACAAATGAAAATTACATAATTTATGTATATATATATATATATATATTATTTATTTATTTATCTTTAAGTTCAATCATTAATCAATTAACAGAAAATAAATCACATCAGATTTATTTAATAATTTTTTTTGGACGATGAGGAAGAACCGGAAGTCCCAAGTACTTCATAGGGAATTGGGTTGTTGGAAATTTCTAAATTCAGATAACTCATTGGTATTATGGACCGACTGAGAGTAGAATATGTGGGACTTATCTTCATTAATGCTGAGGCCCGAGGCCTCTAAGAATCCATCCAGACATCTTTTATATCCATACATGTTATCTTTAGAAGCTTTCCCAAATATTAGAATGTCATCCGCAAAAAGTAAGTGTGAGTAATTAAAGTTCCCGTAAGTAAAAGGACAGATTAAGTTACCTTGCACATCTTCATCAATGGAGGTAGATCGGAAGTTAATTGCAATAATAAATAAGAGAGGGGATAAGGAACATCCCTGTCTAAGCCCCGAAGAGGAGCTGAAATAACCATAAGAGGCGCCTTGGATATTTATAGAGAAATGAATATTTAATATGCAAGCAATGGTCCAGCCAATCAATTGCTTTGGAAGATTTACTTTGATGAGAGCATTGATAATAAAAGTTATGTTAATACTGTCAAAAGCTTTTCTTAAGTCGATCTTGGCACAAAAAAATTTGGCCGAATGCCCATTGAAAGTTCTTATGATCTCATTTGCAAGTATGACATAATGGGATAATTGTCTCTTTTTAACGAAGGCAGCCTGGGCGGGGTGGATTATAGCAGGTAGGAGCGAAGAAATATGATCCACGAGAAGCTTAGAGATAAATGGTGTTGCATAGAGATATCGGTCTGAAGTTTTTAATGGCAGCATTTCCTTTTCCTTTTGGGATAAGAGAAATTAGTGTGTCATTTAACCATCTTGGCATAATACTCTTCTGAAAGAAATAGCTTATAGCTTGGTAGATACAAGAACTAGTGTTGCTCCAAGCTTTTTTGAAAAATAGGGAAGTAAATCCATCAGAGCCGGGACTCACATTATCTTTAATAGAGAAAATAGCATGTTTGATGTCTTCAATAGTAAAAGGCCCGCATTTGATGTTATGTAACGCAGTTTCAACCAAAGCAAAAGGAGGAGAAGTGATATTACCATGACCCTTCTTGTCATTAAAAAGATTTTAAAATAATAAAGAGCTTGGTCTCTTATCTGGATGGTGCAAGAACTCGATTGATTTCTTCTAATAGCCATTTGAGTATAAAAAAATTTCAGATTGTCTTCACCTAACGAAAGCCAATGCACCTTTGAACGCTGCTTTGCCCAGGAATTTTCGTTTTGAATAGCTTCCTTTAAGGACTGATTTAGGGAAAGGTAATGAGCTTATTGAATATCCGAGAAATTTTGCATATTAAATAAATTAAAGGCTTCCAATTGAGCTATGCACAATCTTTTGACTTCAAAGGGATTATCCAAATTATGATGATGATGCAGTTGAAAGATCTTCTTTGTTTGGACAAGTTTTTGATGAAATTCAAAGAGAGGATACCCACCATACTTTTCTATCCAAGTACTATGAATCATAGTATTAAAATTTGATCGGTTGGCCCAGAAATTCTTGAATCTAAATCTGGTCAGATAATTAATATGTTGAGGCTCGGTAATGAGGAGGGGGAATGATCCGATGTGCCTGGGGGAAGAACGTTGCAATAGACCTCTGGAAAGCCTGAAAACCAATCATTATTCCCCATGCATCTATCCAATTTTGCTTTAATAGGAGAATCAGATCTGTGATTGTCCCAAGTGAAAAGATTGCCAGTATAATGGATGCCAATTAGATCATCATCATTTATACAATCATTAAAAGAGATAAGTTTGGAGATTGGAGACGGTGAACCACCAACTTTTTCATGAACAAAACGAATACAATTAAAATCGTCAGTTACAATCCAAGGCCCACGAATACCATTATGAATATGAACCAAATCCTCCCAAAGTTTAGCTCTTTCAGCCTCATGATTCGAGGCATAGATAAAGGTCATCCAACAATCAAATCTATCATGAGTGAATCTGCCATGAATAAATTGATGATTAATGATAGTTGGCGTAAAAGAGGAATTTAATGGATTCCATTTTACCCAAATTTTGTTGGGAGAGGTTGAATTGAAATTGTTGCAATGATTTTCAGGGTTAACACACAAATTTTTTCAGGTTAAAGGGGTTTGAGATGTCTGTGATATTTATGTTTGGTTTAAGAATACCAACAATGTCAGGATCAAGGTCCCACATATGAGATCTTAAGTCAGCAATGCGGATGTTAGAATGAAGGCCTCTAACATTCCAGGATAATATTTTTGGTGTCATCAAAAAGAAATTTATTTAGTAAGATGAAACAAAGGGAAGAGGAAGAAAGGAGGAGGGAGGGGTGAGGTGAAGAGATTATTTAGGGCAATTTCTGAGAGAATGGCTACGTCCCTCAAATTTATGAAGTTCAGATGCAGATTTTAGGTCAGGAAATTGACTAAAGTCGCCACAATAACGATGTCCTTGTGTAACAACTCAGGTTGTTACTTAGATTAATTAAGACTAATCTAAGTCTTAATTAAGGTTCTAAGTCACTAATTAAGTAATTTAGAACTCATCTCTAAAATTTAGGTCAAATCAGAAG
Organism: Gastrodia elata; assembly: GCA_016760335.1. Lineage (NCBI taxonomy): Eukaryota > Viridiplantae > Streptophyta > Magnoliopsida > Asparagales > Orchidaceae > Gastrodia > Gastrodia elata. The sequence continues at coordinate 124,827 of JACERR010000047.1, read as the reverse complement.
TCAACTGAGTCAAATCAGAAATTCTGAAAAATTCCAAACCCTAGAAATTACTTTTAATTTAGACCTCAAATTGAAAATTTGACTTCGCTATTGCATTCAGAACACCCAAATTAGCTAGGGGTGAAGTTTTGGAGGCATTTGGGAGTCATTGGATTTTCGTCAAATATTTTAATAATATTTAAATACCTAAAAATTTAAATAAATAAACATTCATCGAAACAAAAATCCGAGTGCGCCGTTGCGTTCCTCACCCCTCAATTAGCTAGGGGTGATTTATTGGAAATTTTTGGAATGCTTTTAGTTAGTTAATTTTAATTAAAAAAATATGTTTGAAAATAATTAAATAATTATTTTTTTTATTTAAACTTAGCGGCGCCGTCCAATTTCCATTGATGTCGTCCCTCCTTTTGTGTTCGGCCGTCTGATGTAATGGCAACTTCTGACCGTTCGATCAGTTGATCGAACGGTCCAGGTCTTTCTTCCCCGAAAACCCTGCTCGTGGCGGCAGATAGCGCACGCGTCGCTCCCAATCGACAGATGTCGATCTCGCCGCTTCAAACAAGAAATAAGATGCCATTAGGAACCTAAGAGAAGCTCCACTGCTCATTTTTTTTGCCTGGAAGTCTCTCAGCTGGGACCAAATCGCGTGAGGACCGAACCCTAATTCTTCCTCTTTGTTTCAATCATCAGGTACTTCGCTTCCTAACCGTTCTTCTTCTTGATTTGATAGTTCCTAGCATGTATTACTCATTGCGATTGTTAAATTCACAATATTGCTTGCCGATTGGAGTGATTTTGTAAACCCTAAATCGCCGAATCCGTCGGGAAGGAGACGAAGCATCGCTCGCTTCGACTCTAGTTCGTCTGGACCGGGAGCGTATCGGTTTAGCCGGTCTAGCGTTGGGTGAATCGGCCGGTTCAAATGGAGCTGAGTCGGACTCCCTCTGTGCGCCGCGTGGCCTTTGAAATGAGTGCGGCGGGCCCCACATCGCGCATGTCGAGCTCCGGATGGAAAGGCCCTCTGGCTTATCGCGCTCCGCCACGTGTCGTCGCTGGCGCTGTCACTGTCACTGGCGCGGCTGTGGGTCCCACCTGCAGAAATAAAAGTTAATTTAAATATATAAACAAATTAAATTAAATTAATTAAATTCTGTTTATTTAAATCAATTTCAATTTAATTAATTAAACACCAAAACTTTAAATGATCATATCTTAATATTTATAAGTCCAAAATATACAAAATTATATATCGTTGGAATCAGAAAAATATAAGGAATTTATTGATGCCAATAATTTTGGTGTAGGATTAATATTTAAGATAGTGACATTTAGGGTATTAATTAAGTCCAAATAATGTTACAAAACTTCATTAGCTCATATCTTTGTATCCAATAATCCAAATATACCCAATATGGGTCTTAAAGTGATCAGAAAATCCTAAAAATCATTTTAGTAGGGTTATCTTTGCTGTTTGGATTAGTATTTGCCTAATCACTTTTAGGACCTAATCTTAATCACCTTAATTAGACCTAGAACTTCAATTGACCATAACTTGGTCAATTGAGCTCCAAATTGGATGATCTAAATATCCATTTAGATTAGAAAAACCTAATTAACAGTAATCTATAAAAATATTTAGAATCCAATGGTTAGATTTGCTAATCACTCCTAATTACTCTAAATCTTGATTAGTGATTATTAGCAAATCTAATAACCCAAATTGAGTGATTTAAGTTTTAAAGGACTCATAGAGTCATTTAGAATCTATTTGTAAGGTTGGATTAGTGAGTGATTAATTTCACTAATCACTCACTAATCACCCTAAACCCTAATTAGGTCATAACTTAGTCAAATTAGCTCCAAATTGAGCCTACCACATGTCATTGTGATTAGTGGACTAATTATAAACCATAGCCACTAATTTTACTTAATTTGGATACTAATTGACAAAGTTAGGATTTTGACCTTAATTAAGGATCCCTTAATTACCATTTAAACCCTAAATCTTGTATTGACCATATCTTGGTCAATACTTATCAGAATTCAGCAAATTTAAAATCTATGGAAACCTTAGATAGTGAATAACAGTAATCGGAAAGAAAATTTAAGTTTTATTCAGCCAAATTATTAAATTGACCCTATGAGTCAAATTCATTAAATTGATCTCATGTGGTTTATTAATCACCCAAATTTAGTACAATTACTGTCTAATCTTACATTAGGCAGTAAGAAACTTATTCCAATAGAAAATTTTATAGTTAGAACCTTATATCAAATTTGATCTTTTGGAACCCTTAAGTAAGGGCAAAATGGTCATTTTGCCTAAAATTAGGGTTTAGCATCTTAAAACCCTAAAATCACTTTCTAAACACTATAAACAGTAAATAAAGTGATTCATATTAGAAATTAAGTAAGTTTAAGTCTTAATTAGATTTTTATTAAAACTTCAATCTTAAACCCTTAAGGAAAATCCTAAGTAAAATGTGAGTGTTCATTCATTCCTAAAATTCTTCTTAGATCTTCCCATAAATCTTATAATATTAGTTAGGATGTGTGTCATGAGAGATACTCTTAGTAATTAAGAGCATAAATTCTTAAGATTAGGAATAGATCTTAGGTTAGAATTTATTTGTTGAGTAAGTTGGGTTACTCAATAGGTGAAACCTTGAGTTTACAAGTTTATAGATTTTTTTTAGTTTATTTAATGATTATTTAATCTTTAGACTTTAGAACTAAGAATAGAGATCTATCATAATGAGTTGATTAATCATTAGGATTTGCCTTAACTTAATTAGTGAGATTTGGGTTCTAAACCTTAGACCTTTGATATACCTTTGGATTGAGTAATTAGACCCCATCATTGGAGTTTAATTCTTAATCTTTCCATCTTGATTTGGCTAATCAAGATGGCTTGGGATGGTTTAAATTATCAAATTAGGTCGATGATTTGTTTATTTAAATCAAGTAGTCGTCTTTTGATTATATATAGTTAGGACTTGGCCAGTCCTAATTATCTTCAACTTATAGGTACGTGATTCTAAGTTACAGACTGTGTAAGAATTGATGATTCTGAAACTTATGTAACTTAGAGTAGATAGAACAAATAAAGTAGACAATAATGGGTATCACCTGTGTCCTAGTCATGTCTTTTGCTCACTTTGGTTTGATGCTTCACATACCTTGTAATTGAGCTTTATACCTTGAACATATATGGTGTACATAGGATATTTGATGAGTATCTTGTGTCAACTTTGAACCTGCATAAATATCATTTTCATTTCATTATTGTTTTGTGACCTAATTAGTCTGCCTCTTCAGTTGGTTCGGCCTAGTAGTGGAAACACTAGTTTGTTGGTGAAGCCACCTAGTGTTTCACTTACTAGTTTGTCAGAGAGAGATAATAGTTTAATTCAACCTAATAGAATGGAAACTAGTTTATAGGTAAAGCCACCTAGTATTTCATTTACTAGTTGTTGAATAAAGAGAACAATATTTTGGATTTGTGACTTAATGAGTCATTTGTTTTGATATGACAGTACTAATTTTAGGTATACATCTACTTTTATCCTTCTACCTTAGCCCATCAGGCTAAGAGAGTTGATATTTACTTTTAGCTGGTTAGCTTAAGTAGCCAGTATAGTCTCAGTTTATTGCTTTTAGTTTACTTTCCTGCATGTATGTACTAATTTACTTCTAGTCATTACTGCATTCTCTAGCCTTGTTTATTTATAGGGCGCTAGATTTACTTGTTCTTATTTATATAAGATGCTAGTCTTGTTCACATGTTTTCTTACTTTATGTCGATTAGCATATAATTGTATTGATCATAAGCATGTTTAGGATATATTTTATTTCTAGCCACTTATTTTATAGTCACTTGACCTTGTTGCAGTTGCTTGGAGGAGGTATGCACTTACTCCCTAGTTGTTTAAGTTATAAACTATTTGTTTATAACTTTATCCTGTTCTTTTCTTACGCATTCTGCTCCTATTATGCTTTTGTACTTAGTTGATATCTAATTAACATAATCAATTGATTACCCTAAAATGTACTTAGATAATAGTCTAACTTAGATTTTTCTTTTGTTGGCTGGGGCCCTATCATTATGAAACTGATAATGATAGGTTCTGAGTTTCTTGGAGCAGTAGATCCAGTGGAGGGCTTTCCATTAGAAGAGGAGTCTGTACCAGAAGATTTGTAGACTTAGCTCTCTTTCTGCATTTGTGAGGATGAGTGTTTTACTTTTTAGCTCTTTTAAAATATTTACAGTTTGTAATAATACAGGTTATCTTTACTTTACTGCTTTACTTACTCTGAGTAGGATGCTTAGTTCCTTTTATATTATGATGAATGGATGTTATATTTTTATGCTTCCGCACTCTGTTTACTTGTATTTACATTTAGTGATGAATTAAATTGGAGAAATGGCAAAGTCCTCAGTTAGGTTGGATTAGAATATGTGTCTAATCCAATTCTAAGTGGGAACCTTGTCATTTAGATGACCCATCCACCGTAATCATGTTAACTTAAGAGTTAACAGGACCACGGCGAGGCAGGACCATCACACCTTGCCCTTAATAGAAGAGGGGGGAGGAATTGGGTCAAGACCTTGGATGATAAGAGAGGAGGAGGAAGATTCTAGTATGGATCTGGGAGGCTCACTCGGAGAGTTAGGGCCGTAGCAAAGAGCTGAGTTAGGAAGAACGTTGAGATCTTGGGAAGGCCTAGAATTGGGAATAGAGATAGGAGAAACGGGGCCAATTCTTGCTGAAGAGGAAATAGGAGTTTCCACAATGGGGGATAGAGGAATAAATGTTGTGATTGGATTTGTGGAAGTCAGAGAGGAGGAAGGAGGTCCGGAGAAATAGTTTCTGTAAGGTCTGGCTTGTTTGGACCGGCTTCGACCTCTGATTTCAGGAGGGGGGGAGCAAGGACAGTAGCAACCGACATTTTTGAATGAGTTGCATTTTCCACACACAGAGGGGGTCTAATCATACTCAACTTTTTGATTGATAATAGTATCTCTAGCCCTAATTTGGATTGATTTAGGAAATATCGCAGAGGTATTAACTTCGATACAAACCCTTGCAAAAGTGAGTCTTTGTTTTGTTGCTATAAAAGAATCCGCGATTATTGGTATACCTATTTTTCTTGCGAGTTTAGAGATTATACCTTCATACCATAAGTGAAGCGAGAGTTCCGAAAACCGTATCCATACTGGTAGAGACGAAATTGATGACGCCAAAGGTATGAAGTTTTGGTTCCATGGTTTGACAAGAAAAGGAATACTGAAGAAAAACCACAAACCTCCTTGAAGAATAGTCTGCATATCCTCTTCTAACAATTTGCACTTAGAGAGTATAAAGAAAAAGAACATTTGAGTTTCCATGTTCTAGCTATTGAATCAAGGGGATCTTTGTAAGAGTGTTTCTGCCCAAAGCTATAACCAGCAACGCAATGTTTCCATTGCTTCTCTCCATCTGAGATTTCTTCTTCTGAGATGTCGATTACCGCTTCCACAGATGGAACATACGACAGATTAAAATCTTTCTTCTCTTGACTTACTGAGGCAAAGAGGGATTTCCACGAAATCGGTCCCACAGGGGGAGAGCCACCAGAAACTGGAGCGGCTCATAAGATACCAGAAACGGGTAAGAAAGAGGGAGGTGTAAAGGTAGGGGGTGTGGGGATCCCATTAAGGGAACCTATGGGAGATCCTCCCCCGAGAGGGGTGGATGAGGAGGACAAACACGCGTCTAGGGCAGAAACGCGTGTCTAGGGCAGAATAATGCATCATTAAATAACCGGTTGGGTGCAGAAATCCCTCTCTTTTGCAAGCCGTCTTCAGCTATTAAAATTTTCAGTTTGGCCCCTTCTTTTACACTAGTTTAAATCCATTCACATTCCCATTAGCATTATTAATATTACCAAAAGGCTGTCTGCAAAATATCTCAATCATAGTTCCTTGGATTATAAAATACATACAATTGCTTGGACAAAAATTACCTCTCCCTTGGAAAAAGGAGGGCTAGGTATTATATGCCCCTCAAAGCTTCATTTAAGTTGCAAGATCTCCCTTTGCTGATATGTCTTATGTAATACTTCTTTATTAACCAATTAGTGGAAAAGCAATAGGTTAAAGCTCTTTGAACTCTTAGCTCTTGCTAACAAGATTGCCTCCCCTTTTTGGAAGAGCCTCTCTCATATTGGTGGAATTCTCAACATGCATATCTCCTTTGATAATACTAGAAATATTTATGTCTTTCAAAACAAAGTAGATCTCACTTTCAAAGATGCTCATAAAATTCAGTTTTCGACGTGGCCAGATATGTGGTGGGCATCTAGCTTATGGATAAAAGGAACCAAACTTAAATTCAAATGCTCTATCTGGAAAGCTTTAAATTACGGTTTAAAAACTGCGGACATTCTGCTGAGTAGAGGTGTCCATTGTCCCTCTTCATGCCTTGATAACTTAGAATTTCTGCAACGTTGGAAAATTGATCTTATATCCGGGCATTAATTTTTTGGATTATTTGGTTTCTTTCGAAAAGTTGTCTCTCTTGCATAGGCTGGAATATCATTATTTGCAAACCTTTTTGGGTAATCAAGTTTTTATTATAATGTGATCTCTTTTTGCTGTATAATGACTTAGTTTGGGAGAACTGACAAGCCGGATATCAATGCTACCTCCTCTGAAGTGTGTCTTCCTACTTTCAGTTAAATTGTTAGATATCTGCTGCCATGCTTGGTTTTACTTGCCCATGTTTATCTCTTTCTGCTACTGACTGCTGGGTTGGATATTTGTCTTTCTCCTTTGGCTTTTTATGCTATCAAGGTTTTCTTACATTTTGGGATTTATGCAATCGGAAACATCGTTTATTCGTGCTCTCTTTCATGTCTTATATTTCTCTGTGGCATTCGTGGATTTTCTTTGATAGTCCCAGATTTCGAATTTTCTCGGTCAAACCTTATGCAGATTTTCTGTCAATTTTCGGGGTTATAACTAAATTGCTCTGTGGCTTTCGTGGGTTTTGTCGTCTCTATTCTGCAGCATTCTGATGAGTTCAACATGATTTTTTTCTCTTGTTTTCTTGAGGCTTGGGTTTCGAATTGGACAATGAAGAATTGTGATGCAATTGAAGACCTCATTTGTTCGCTGGCGACATCCTCAAATCTTTTTGACACTACATTGATACTGCACTGATCTTCAGGTTGTTGCCCAACAAATCTTTGGTCTTGGGTCGGTCTCATCGTGGAGGAGCTGAATCCTTAGTTCTTTTCTTTTTATTTTAGCTTTCGAAGTATTTTATTTTTTATGTTGTTTCTACTAGCATCTTATGTTTCTTTTGTTCTGCACTCATTGTACTTTAAGAAACATTATTTTTTCTTTAGCAAAACATAGGTAAAACCCTCAAAATTTCAAAAAAAAAAAATAATAATAATTAATTCATTTAACTAACATTGATTTGGAAATAAAAAAAGGGTGCGGCTCAATTCACAAGATGAAACGATCAGACACGGAAGACAGAAAAATGGATTGTGCATGCGAATTCATGCAGAATGGGACGAATTTATGATCTCAGAGTTAAAAAAAAAAATTGTACAAAGATGTTTTTTTGAAGTTATTTTAATATCATTTCCAAATCATTTGGCTCAAACAATCTACTCTAATATTGCAAGAAATTGAAAGAAGTATTTAAAATATTAAAAAATATATATTAAGATTAAGGAATTACCCAGTAAAGCGATTTGTCTTAAAAAAACCACTGAGCTTAACAGGCTCTTAACAAGAATTGTTCATTTATGCTAATAAAATGATATGCTAAGCATCGATTCATTTCTAAATGAGAAAAAAAAAAAAAAAGAGGTGGTACCTGTAATTTCATCTTTGGAATGAAGGTTTAGGAAAAAAAATGGCGGCAAGTTCTCAGCTCCTTGAAATCCTCAACTCACAGCTCTCCTTAACACAGCAGCGGGAGGAATGGGGCAAGAGGAGGAGTCTAATGGAGGAGGAAGAAGGCAGCTGGCGAGGAGGACTGTCCTCCTCTGACACCTACGATCGTGGCTGAGGGAGGATCAGGAAGACGTACAGGAAGAGGATCCCAGCCCTCCATTTCAGCCAACGGTTAAACTCCTACTAAACCCCGGATTGATCCTGGGCCGCTTGATTGGATTAAAAAAAAGGTGCAACGACCAGGATCGATCCGGATGGCTGTCCTATGCAATGCCCGCCACACGGGATTTCCGCCTTAAATTAATTTATGTCGTTAGGAATATTAAATATAATATATATTTTAATTTATTTAGTTTAATGATTTTAATTAATATACACATTTTATTAATCAAAATTAAATAATCAAACGTACTTCAAAAAATTCAAAAAAAATTTACCCTTACCTAATTGAGAGGTGAAGAACTCAAAAATGCAAATGGATTTTTGATTGAAGATCAATTTATTTATTTTAATTATCTGGGTATTTAAATATTATTAAAATATTCGGGAAAAATTTGACGACTTCCAAATACTTTCAAAATTCTCCTAACTAATTTGGGTGTGGTGAGTCCAATGGTGGACTCCGTTTTTGATTCTGAGGTCTAAATAAATTATGCATTCTCAGAATTATCAGAAAACCATGAAATATTAGAAATTGTCAAACGATCTCCAAATTGCATGAAAATTAAAATGGAGGTTCCTAATACTATTATAAGACTAATGGAAAAAAGATTAGAGTCAATTAGGTCACTAATTGACAAGTAACAACACTAAGATTGTTACAGACTCCCCTCCTTAAAAAGAGTGTCGTCATCGACACACTACAAATAAAAACAAGAAATTTAAAATGCAAAAGAAAGTCTAAAGAAATGATAATGAAATTGAAAGAACTAAATCTACCTGATTAAGAAAAGAATTATGGGAACTTTATTAGCATATCCTCTTCTTTCTCCCATGTGGCTTCACCAGCTGGATGATTCTGCCAATAGACTTTGATCATATGAATGCTGTGATTTCTTAACTGCTTAAGATCCCGCCCCAGAATCGCAACAGGTTTAACAACGAAAGTCAGATTGTGTTTCAATTCCATTACAAGTATATTGTAACAACCCTAGGTTGTTACTCTAGCTAAAACTAGATTAATTAAGCTAAACCAAGATTTGATTTTGATTCCATTGGATTCAATGGATCATTTAAACCTAAACCTAGAAGTTTGAAATCAATGGGAGCTAAATTAGAAAATTTGATATTTTTTGCTATTTTTAAGCCCTGAAAAATACCTAAAATATTTTGATTTCCAAATTAAAATTTGATTTCATTTTTGGATTCCTCATACCCAAATTAGCTAATGGTGAATTTTTGGAAATTTTTGGAGCTCATCTAGTCCAAAATTGGATTTATAATATTTATGATTAATTATAATATTTAATTGGATTTAATTTTTATTAAATTAAATTTTATTAAATTTTTCAACCTTAGGATTTGCTGTCGGAACCGTGGCAGATCCGCTGCAGGGTCCCGACAGCGGTGCATAAGAATGAGCCACCCGATGCGCTAGCACGCATCTCAGTGCAGGATCCGAGGGCTCACGTCGCTCCGCCCGTGATCTAATCTCAGATGCAAGATCGACATCTTGGATATAACGTCTAGGATTTAATCCGCGCGGTCGTTACCTAAGAGCTCCGTCAAGCCGTCCATCTCCAACGACTTCGCACATCAGACGGCTCCCGGTCCCCCTGTCACTGTTCACCTTCGTCTTCGTAGAGATTCGGCCGACAACGAAACTTCGCCACGTAGGCGTTGTCCCCCACTCACGCTGCCACGTCCGCCTAGCCGTTAGCATCTTCCCTTCGTGGCCGAGCCCTAGGTGCGGGCAGGGATGGCCGAGCCAGCCCCTATTGGGCAATGGCGAGCGAACCACTCGGGCCGAGCCTAGCTCCCAACCTGAGCCCTGGCATCCATCGTTCGGGTCCTCCTAAGCCTATAAATACCCCCATCAATCCCACAGTGAGCTCCTTTGCTCACTGTGAGTTTCAATTCTCCCTCTGCTCTCTGTTCCCGGTATTCCCAGTTTTCCCTGCGGCTGGACCTGCTGCGTCTGCTGATAGAGGGTGAGGTCTGGAGTTCACACCCCCTTGTCAAGTTCCTGCAACCTCTAGTGCCATTGAGTCGGCCTGCATTACCTTCGTCACTGCGATTCTTCGACCCGAGGTACAGCCTTTCTTCCCTTTTTCTCTGTCGAGCTGGATTCAGCTCAACTCGCCTCTTCGCAAGCCTTAGATGCTGAGTAGGACCTTACCGTAACTCCTCCGTGGACGATCGAGTCGGCAAGTGTGGTCTGGCAGTGAACCAGACGGCAAATTCATCGTCTGTGCGCACCGCCAGATGAAATTTTTGGTTCGCCTAATTCGGCGTTTCCAGTTGAAATTAATTGTCTAATTGGTACTAAGATCGTTTGGGCAATAATTGTGAGCTTGTATCGAGGGTTGAACTAGACCAGTTCGATCGATTCGACTGGAATCGACCGAACCAGTCGCAGGTCTAAACGGCAGAAAATGCATAGCAGCACCCCAGCGATCTAGACCACCCCAGAGCTCCTTGTTTCGCCCTATCGCTTCCCTCGTCGATCCCTGAACGTGTAGGGATCGAGATCATGGCAACTCGTGGACTTTGTGAGGAGATAATTCTCCTCACAGGTGCGCCTTCTGGAGGTTTTCGGCCGAGCAACCATCTGGCGATCCAGTGCCTCCCAGTTAGGGCTTCTTGACTTAATCGACGCGTCTGAGGTCAGGGATCGTGTAGCCATCGAAATCGAGGCGTGGTGTGACTAGAGTGCGGAGAATTTGGCGCTGGAAGTCAGCCCTATGGTTCGGGCAGCGGGCGCAAGCGAGAGGAAGAAGACAACGATTTTGGGCCGGGTCGACCCCCGACCCGCGCGTTTTGATTTTGGGCCGACAGTAATAATCAAATTTCTGGATTTAATTTCCTTAGGGAAATTAAAACAGAAAATAAATCCTATGATTTTTATTTAAATAAAAATACATAATAAATTAATTAAATAACTTTAGTTATATAAATCTAAATGGTATGATCCAATATACCATTTGAATCAGAAAAATTCAAGGAATCTGAATATAAAATAAAATCTCAGATCCAGTGGTTAGATTTAAAAATATTTGCCAAACCTTCTCTATTCTTAAATAAATCATATAAAATCATCTAATTATCCAATTTATGAGATTAAGGGCTTTGATTACTCCTTGTACCCTAAGGAATAATTCTAGACCCTTAAAATTAATTTTGGATAATTAATTTTCTTAATCACTCCTTAATCACCCTAATCAAGGATTAGTGAATTAAACCCTAATTAAGCCTTTGATTTGGGTGGGGATGGTTCCTAATATCATATTAAACCTAGTATAACCTAAGTGTAAGATTGGATTACCCTAAAGTACCCTAATTTCACTAATCATCCTAAGTGGCTTAATTAAGTGATTAGTGCTAATTAAGACCATTTAGGTCATCAAAACCTAAATTAAAGGTGTTTCCCACTTCATTAAGTAATATGAAACACATTAAAATAGATTAGAACAAATTTGGGTAATTAAACCCTAAAATCCCAATTTTAGCCTTAAGAGGGGCATTTTGGTCATTTTGACTAAAATGTTATTTAGTGTTCTCTAAAGATTGAAAATTTCAGTAAACTATCTTAAGGTAGCTTGGAAATGTTCTCTGAAATCTTAGAATAATAATAGTACTAATGTGTTCATGAATCCTTGAGATCTTCATTAAATCCTTAATTAAGATACTTAGATCTTAAGTTTTACTTATAAAGATCATATGTCATTAAACTTTAAATCTAATAATTGAAATGGTCAATTATCTCATTAATAAGTTCAGTTAAGATAACTTAAGAATTAAGTGTTAAAATAAAAGTAATTGGAAATATCTAAGTAAAATCTTAGCTTAAGATCTAAAGTGATCAAAACTCAGACACTTAGATCTTAAGTAACATAAGAAGGTCAATATGGGTTTAGTGTTAATCTAATACTTGGAATTGTCAATTTTAACCTTAATAAGCTACTTATAGTTAATTATGAACTTAGATTCTAAAGAGAATCACAAATGGAAACTCTTAAGTCAAAACTCTAATTAGAAGTCTAAAGTGATCAAACTTCAGATCTTTAGATCTTTAGATCATAGGCTTAGATCTTCAATTTGAATTAAACCACCTCCAATTGAAATTCTTTAATGATTGATTGTTTAAACTTTTGAAACCTTCCATGTGGGTATAGGATGATTCAATCGATAAGATAATGAAATTATCTTAAAGATTGAATATAGATCTTAGATTCTCAAGTTCTTAATTGATTATTTTATCTTATAATCAGTAGAATAGCCTTTCAGTAAGATCTTAGTTCTTGAATCTTTCAACTTATAGGATTCCTTACCTTTAAATTAGGTAATAAGTGAGAAACCTAGACCCTATTTAGAATGTCACCTAGGATTTGGGATTTGAACTCAACATAGGGTTTAAGTTCTAAATTCTTAAATCTTGATTTATTTAGTCAAGATTTGGGTAAGAGAGTAAAATATTCATAAATTAGGTCATTGATTTGCTTACTTAAACTATATAGTCGTCACATGATTATTGGATTAGAACCTGTTAAGCTCTAATATTAACTTTAAGGACGTAAATATAAGATTTTACTCGATAGCTGGATATTGGAGATCCTAAACTTGTACATTCTCAGAGTAAGTTATGATTGGAAAATTAGATAATAATAGATATCACATAAGTCTAGATTGAGTCTCTTGCTTACATTGATTAGATTTGCTTAGCATACCTTGGATATTGAACCTTATTCCTTGAGCATAATAGGAAAAACTTAGGATATGGATGATACATCCTAACCTAATATTGAAATTGCATATCATTCAGTTTTGTTTTGTTTGCAGTTAGTAGAATATGTCCTAGCTTAGTCTGCCTCTTCATTAGTAGTATTGTATAGACTGGACTCAGACCTAGCATATTTGGATGGCTGGGCTGGGGATTGATTGATGGATATTGGAGGCCCTGTATGGCATATTGGCTGGTATGGCAGTACTATGTCTTAGGCTTATTGCTACTTTAGATGAATTGTATTGCTTTCTAATTTGCTTTGCCACATGCTTCAGTGGCCTTATTTTCAGTTTCTGCTCGCTTTGCCATATGCCTCAGTGGCCTTACATTTCATATATTGCTTTGCTTTTGCCACATGTCTCAGTGGCCTTTCTTTTTCATATTAATCTGCATGTTGTATGTATACTTTTATGGCTTAGATATATGTATAAATGGCATGTTTAGGATGCTAGAATTTTATCATGTTCAGTACTTGTGTTCTTTTATACTCAGCATGTTTTATTGCGATCATAATCATGTTAGGATTATATTTATTTCAGTAGTTGCAGTTATTTTTGCTTTTAGCCTCACCTTGTTTATTTGGTGTTTTGTATGTTACTTCACATACATGTTGCTTGCTATAAATGGATAGTTTATAATATTCCACTTATTGTATAGATTATTGCACCCCATAATTGCTTGCATGTTAAAAATAGTTTAATGTGATATCTTTCAATATTCAGTTTATTTAAATAGCCTAAAATGTACTTAGATAATTATCAAACTGTAACCTTTTTATTTTGTTGGCTGGGGCCCTGCTTTTGTGATACCGACAAATGTCAGTTTTAGACGTGTTCGTAGGCAGTGTCGCAGAAGAGGAGCAGAGTCAGGAGGAGGATCGTGCTGTTGCTGTTTAGTTAGATTTTGCCTTTTTATTCCAGTGAGATTGAGAGTTATTTTATTCTCTTTAAACTTCAGTTTGTAATAATTAATTCTGGATATATTTTATTTCTACATTGTGATGAGTTACTATATTGCATTCTCTTTTACTACTATGTATGCTTGTGGATGTTACACTATTTTATATTGCTTTCGCTACTTTGATATTTGTATTGATGAATGTTATAGAACCTGGTGACAAGTCCTTAGCTTAAGGTAGGTTTGGTTTACCTAACTTTACTTAAGTTGGGGATTTGCCACAGTTGGAGCACCGTACTTCCTTATTATCAGTACGGGGGCCCCACATATATGAACTTGCTAACTCGGAGTTAGCAAATATCTTCTTAGTGACGAAATATGAAACACAATATGCACAACTAAGAAGTCTTCTAGCAACTCTAATATGTAAGCAGATGTTCCAATCCTCTCAATTACTTCAAAGGGTCCTAAATACCTTGGGCGCAGCTTTTCAGAAACATCGAATCTCTACACACCACGCATCGAACTAACTTTAAGATAAGCCCTATCACCTACTTGAACTCCAACTGACGATGACGAGCATCATGATATTTCTTCTGTCTATTCTGAGCTACGATCATATTGCGCTTGATCAGTTGAACTTTCTTAGTGGTCTCTTGTATTAACTCAGAACCCTAAAGTTGAGAGTCTCCTACTTTAGTCCAAGCAACTAGAGTTGTACACCTCCTTCCATAAAGAGCTTCATAAGGAGCCATACCAATACTGGACTGATAACTGTTATTATAAGTGAACTCAACTAACGTTAAATGATCTTCCCATGATCCACCAAAGTTTAGAACACAAAGACGCTAGAGATCTTCCAAATTTTGATTAACATGCTCAATCTAACCATCTATCTAGGGGTGAAAAGCAGTACTCAATGCTAAACTCATCCCCAAGTCTTACTGAACAGCTGACCAAAATCTGGAAGTGAATATACTATCTTTGTCAGAAACTATATAGTTCAGTGTACCATGCAAACGAATGATCTCCTTAAGATAAAGCTTGGCTAACTTCTCAACAAGATCAGTCTGACAAATAGCTAAGAAATAAGTTGACTTAGTGAATCTATCAACTATCACCCAAATAGAGTCAAAACCAGATCTACTCTTAGGCAAGCTTACAATAAAGTCCATGGAAATATTAGACAACTTCCATTCATGAATGTCTAAGGGTTTAAGAAGTCCACCAGGCTTCTGGTGTTCGGCTTTGACCAAGGAATAGGGATGGCACTTGGAAATGAAAATGGCTATATCATGCTTCATGCCGGACTACCAAAATGATTGCTTGAGATCTTGATACATCTTACAACTATCAGGGTGCATTGCATAGCCAGAGTTAGGAGCTTCAGACAATACTTGTAATTGCAAGCTTTTAGGAATCCATAACCTGAACTTTTGAAATACCACACTTTTGTTATCAAGACATAATTCAGATCTCTTACCACTGATGATTTCAGAAACTAACGTAGGATAACTCGAACCTTCCTTCTGAGCTTCAACAATCTTGGACCTTAGAGAATCATCTGACTGAATAGCAAATAGTAGAGTGCCCAAATCAGTTGAACTGATTAGCTCAAGATTTAATCTGAAAAAATCTTTGATTAAAGATTCATTGCAACAAAGGGAAGATAAAGTTACTTTACGACTCAGGGCATCAACTATAATATTAGCTTTACCCAGATGGTATTGGATTTCCAAATCATAGTCGTAAAGTAACTCTAACCACCTACGTTATCGATAGTTAAGTTCATTTTGAGTGAAGAAGTACTTTAAACTTTAATGATCAGTAAACATCTCATACTTAACTCAATACAGGTAGTGTCTCCAAATCTTAAGAGCAAAAACTACCCTTATAAGTTCAAGGTCATGTACAGGATAATTCTTCTCATCCCTTTAACAGTTGCCTTGGGTTCAGTATATTCTGGTAGGTTCTGGTGCACATTTACCCTAATGGATAGAGGTAATGAGTAATAAGGATGCTTAACATTAGTCATTGAAGAGTGTGTGTTAAGCTTGGAACTCTTATAGTCTTGCAGATGTGCTTGACTCCTCGGTTATTTATGGATGTGTCCCAAAAACAAAAGTAAAATAACTAAAAGATTCTGCATTTATATTTAATATCTCTTAAGTCTTACTGTTTTGTTCTATTTTCCCTAGCCTAGAAAGACTTTAGGTATTTCTGTTTAGGCCCGATTGGCCAATTTTTTGATATGGCAGTTGTATATACCTATTTTTGTTTTAATTTACTCCTTACTATTTTAATGATGCATTTATTTCAGTCATCTAAATTTTACTTACCTGCTCACTTATATATATTTATAGGATGCTAGATTTTGCTACTTACTATATGTACAACTTTTAGATTTACTATTTTAAATCAGTATATGACACATGATCATCAGTATATTTAGGACTAGACTTTTCTTTTAGTATTTTCATTTACTGTATTATGTACATATGCCTATCCTTGCTCAGTGTGGTGCCCCGTAATTTCTGCGACTATACTAATACTGATATTAGCATAAACACGGGGAGTACAGTGCTCCAACTATGGTAAATCCCCAACTTAAGTAAAGTCAGGTAGGACCCAACCTACCTTAAGCTAAGGACTTGTCACCTGGAACTGTGAACATACATCAATACAAATCAAAGTGGCAGAAGCAAAAAATAATATAATATAACATCCCAGCATAATACAAAAAAGTATATAGGAGTAAGAGAAATAGTAACTCAGTTCAAAGTACAGAAAGTAAATACATCAAGAGTTTAATTATTACAAATTGAATTAAAAAGAAAGATCTCTCAAAATCTAACTGTAGGAAAGAAAATCTAACTAAATAGCAATGGGAAGATCCTCCTCCTGCGACGGCTCCTCTCCTACAGCACTGCCTACAAACAAGCTCCAAATCTGACGTTTGTCAGGTATCACAAATGCTAGGGCTCCAGCCAATAAAAGAAAAAGGTTATACTTAGATAAATTGTCTAAGTACATTTTAAGCTATTTAAGTGAACTGAATATTTAAAGATATCACATTAACTACTTTAAACATGCAAGCAATATAGACTGCATCAAGCTACATGGAGAAGTGATAGCTATAAATTATTCATTTATAACTAATCAACAAGTATGTAAAGTAACATACAAAGTAGCAACTAAACAAGATGAGGCTAAAAGCAAAAACAACTATAACTACTGAAATAAATCTAATCCTAACATACTTATGATCACATGGATACATGCTGAGTATTTAATAACACAAGTGCTAAAATAAATATACAATTCTAGCATCCTAAATATGCAAATATTTAATACTAATCAATAAGAGTATTTATACAAGCATGCAGATTAATATGTAAAAGGCCACTAAGGCATATGGCTAAAGTAAGATAAGGACATGAATGAGCAAAAAGTGGAGCCAGTGAGACGTGTGGCAAAGCAAGCCAAGCACTAAAGTAAGGCCAGTGAAGCATGTGTCAAAGCAAAATAAATACTAAAAATTGAATAGAAGTAGGAGTAAGCCTAAGATATAGTATTGCCATAACAAAAATAGGCCTTACAGAGCCTCTGAACTGAAAGTTCAACATGTGTCCATCCTAGGAATCCGCAGAGCTAGGTCCGAGTTGAACTTATAGAATAAGATATGTATCCATCCTAGACATCCACAGAGCTAGGTCCGAGTCTATTCTATAACAAAATTAGAATTGAAGAGGCAGACTAAGCTAGGACATACTCTACTAACTGAAATCATTGAAAGAACTAAATGAATGTTATGCTCTTCAAATACTAACTTAGGATGTATCTTCCATATCCTAAGCTTACCTATTATGCTCAAGGAACAAAGCTCAATATTCAAGGTGTACGGAGCAATCAAAGTCAAGTAAGAAAGAGACTCAATCTAGACTTATGTGATATCCGTTGTTGTCTAATTTATCCGAATATAACTATTCTGAGAAGATGCAAGTTTAGAATCTCCAATATCCAGCTATCGAGTATAATCCCAGATTCACAACCTTAATGTTAACAATAGAACTTAACAAGTTCTAATTCATAATCATATGATGACTATAAATATTAAGGTAGATAAATCAATAACTTATTAGTTATTATTTTCCTCTCTTAACCCAATTCTTGATAAAGTAAATCAAGATTAAGGATTCTAGATCCAAACTCCATTTTGGTGTTCAAGATCTTGAATCCAAGGTGATATACTAATAAGGATCTAGAGTTCACACTCAAACACAATTTAAAGATAAGGAATCTTATAAGCTGAAGGATTCAGAAACTAAGATCTTAATGAAAGGTTATCTTAATATTACAAGATAAAATAATTAATTAAGAACTAAGAATCTAAGATCAATATTCAATCTTTAGGATAATTACATTATTCTATAGATTGAATCAACCATACACCCACATGGAGGCTGCAAAAGGATTAAATAATAAATCACTTATGGAATTCCAAAGAAGATAGTTCAATTTAATTAGAAGATTTAAAGTCTAAAGTTTAAGATCTAAGATCTATTGTTAGATCACTTTAGACTTAAGTTAAGATTTAGATTTAGGGTCTTACAGGAGCTTTTGCTTTCACTTCCCTTAAGACTATAATTCATGAATAAACCATAGTAAGATAACTAGGATTAGAAACTTCAACTTTAATATTGATTAAGCGAAGGTTTTTATAAAGGGGTCTTAAGATCACTTAAGGTCTTAAGAGCTTACTTAAGGATTTTAAGATTTAAACACTAAGATTCATTCAAGAAGTGATACCACTTAGCAATTGATGTTAATACATTACATTACTGATTATTATTACTTTACTTGAGAATTCTAAGGTTTAAGGGTACTTAAGCACCTTTTGGTCAAAATGACCAAAATACCCCTTTTAAGGCTAAAAATGGAATTTTAAGATTTAATCATCTAAATTGATTCAAATCTATTTTAATGAGCTTCACATTGATTAATAAAATGAGTAAAACACTTATCTTAGATTTTTAATAACATTAGTGACTTAATTAGCACTAATTATATTAAGAGGCCAATTAACAAGATTAAAAGAATTAGGGCATACTACTATGATCTAAATACATTTATAGGTTCTAATACACTTAAGAAGGCATTAGGAACTTAATTTGCCAAAATCAGAGGACTAATTAAAGTTTAATTCACTAACCTCTCTTTAGGATATTTAGGGAGTGATTAAGAAAATTAAAGATCCTAAATTTCTTTTAATGGCTTCATAGATTCTTCATAGTCTCATGAGCAATCAGAGACTTTAATTAGCATTTTTGGGTAATTAATGAATTTATTATAATTTAAATAAAAACAGAAAGGGATTAGATAATTTATTTAAAATCTAACCATTGGATCTTTGATTTTATTTTATATTATTATTCCTGACATTTTTTTAATTAAAATAGTATATTGGATCATACTATTTGGATAAGTATTGATTAAATTATTTCATTAATACATTCTGAATGTTTATTTAAATAAGAACCATATGATTTAATTTTAAAGAAATTAATTCAGTAAATACGTTAATTTGCTATCGGCCCAAAATAAGAAGACGCAGGTCGGGGTCCGGCCCGACCCGAAGCGCCAATCATCTTCTCCACGGAGACACCTTGACACCCGAACCCTAGGGTTACTTCCAACGCCAAATTTGACATGCTCCGACCATACCACGCTAGGATCTCGACGGCTACACCTTCAAGAGTGTGAGACGCATTGATTGAACCCAAAATCTCTATCTGGGGTGCGCTGGATCGCCGGGGTGCTACTCGGACGGGACGTCCTCTTAAGGTGCACCTGTCCTCACAGAGCAGACGACACGAGCGGAGCCCTATACCTACACGTTCATGGATTAAAGGGGCATTGATTGGGCAACTCAGTTGGTCCCGAGCCTGGAGGGATCAATGGGGTGCCACTCGCGGCATTTCACGGACGTAGGCTCGCTCTGAGTCGATCGATCCCAGTCGAATTGATCAATCAGATTGATCCCAATGATTGCATTTAGTTTGCAATCACCTCAGGAGGCCTTAAAGTCTCAAGATAGGGCTCAAAACCTCAGGAAAATGCCAGCATTCAGCGTCTTAAGGATCGGCTGCCAGTGCACACTCATACGGGATTATGCCATCTGGTTCACTGCCAATCCCTACCAAAAGACTTAGATGCATACTAGGGAGCTAAGGTGAGGTCTTATCACAGCATCTAGGGTCAATTGAGTGCGAGTCAAGCTGAAACCAGCTCGATGGAGGAAAGGGATTGGAGGCTGTACTTGAGGATCGAGGAATGGCTGTGACAGAGAGGGAACAGCTCGCTCAAGAACTCTCCAAGCAGTCTCAGCAGCTACACAGGGGGTCTGAACGCTAGACCTTGCCCTCTATCAGCTGTACGCAACAGGTTCAATCACCGGAATCATCGAGAGCTTCAGGGGAAAGCAGTAATGAATTAGGGGATTACAGTGAGCAAAGGGACTCATTGTGATTCCCAAGAGGTATTTATAGGTTGAGGGATGCCTAGGGGGGCCATGGCTGAGGCTCGAGCACTTGGCTCGGACCGAAGGATTCACTCAGCTTACCCCAATTAGGGGTCTTTGACCCTCATGACTAACTTAAGAAGCTTGGCACTAGCGGGAAGGATCCTAACGGCTTAGGAAATAAAGTATAGTGCCCCACCTCATTGCCACGTTCAATAGATGAGTATAATCAGATCGACGGCGGAGCGGTGCGCCACTCGGGGATGAATATCCCATCTCCCTGAATAGCTGAAAATAAAACCCATCTGAAGGGTTGTTGACTTAACCTCAAGGATGGTTGAGAGCTAATACTTAAGATAAGCATAGTATCCTTATTCTAAGTATTAAGTAAATACATACATTAGATTTAGATCTAATATATGCATAAGATATCAGCATTTCTAGTATACTGATCACATCATAATACTAAGTATAAGTAGTATATAATAGAGTGCAAAAGCTAAAGTAAACATCCAGAAACATTTATTATAGAAGCTGTATGAAAACATTTATCTTAGAAAAGAAAAGAAAATACATCCATAACTATTACAACTAGTTACTGAATTACAGACATAAAGCTAAGTACTAAACTGAAATAAACTAAGTAAAAATGTAGTAAAACTGGAGGAGAGTCTACTAGTGCTCCACGGGCTCCTCCTGAATCACCTAGGTGTCCTCCTGACCTGGCTCAATATACTGCTCAAGATTTAGCAAATTGTCGGATTCCAAAAGTACCCCGTGTTAGACAATAAGTCTAACACATCAAAACTAATCCAAAAAGTTTTAATTAATCATTTAGCATTTACATAATATGTGGCAGCCCTGCCCCGTCGTGGTCCTGTTAACTCTTAAGTTAGAATGATTACGGTGGAGGGGTTACCAAATGACAAGGTCCCTACTTATAATTAGATTAGACACACTTTCTAAACCATCACAATTAAGGACTTTGTCATTCTTCAGAGAAGTCATCACTAAATGTAAATACAAGCAAAGACAGAGTGTGAAAACATAAATATAATATCCATCCATCATATATAATACAATAGTACATAATAAGTAAAGTGCTGAAAAGTAAAGTTAACCATGTATTATTATAATTTTAAATAATTTTAAAAGAGCTGAAATAAACACTCATCCTCACAAATGTAGAAAGTAAACTAAGGATCTTCAGCTGCATGCTTCTCTCCCAAAGGCAGATCTCCTAAAGGCTCTATCACTTCAAAAAGCTTAGAATCTACCATTTTTGATTTCATAATGATAGGGCTCCAGCCAACAAAAGAAAAATATAGTTAGACAAAATGTCTAAGTACATTTTAGATTAATCAATTTATTATGTTTATTAGATATCACCATAAATAAATAAGTACAAAAGTATAGTAGGAGCAAAAACCTGTAAGAAAGAATAAGATAAAGCTATAAACAAACAGTTTATAACTTAAACCACTAGGAAGTAAGCACATACCTCCTCCAAGCAACTGCAACAAGATTAAGTAAGTAAGAAAGACTAAAGTAAAGGATTATAAAGAAAATACATCCTAAACATGCTTATGATCAATCTAGAATTATGCAAATTGACATAAAAGTAAATGAGTGTGTAAGACATTACAAAAATAAAAACAAAACTAGCATCCTATGTATATGAAAACAATAAATAAGACTAGCATCCTATATGAATAACAAAACTAGCAAATGCAGTAAGATTGTAAATAAAAGTAGTACTGAAATGTAGAAAAAGTGTAAAGTAAATCACTAAATCCAAAACTAAAAGCTGTATTGGTTATTCAAGCCACTCGAATGATAAGCAAACAAAGTAACACATAGCCTGATGGGCTAAGACAGAAGCTCTGAACTGAATATCACCAAAACCTCTTAGCCTAATGGGCTAAGGCAGAAAGTACTGAACCAACAATCACTGTACAGAAATCCACCCTCAACTAGTACTCACCAAATCCAATCCTGACTAATAAAGTCATATGAGTGTAAAATCTATTTCTCGCCATCCTGGGACCCACCTCAACCAGGCATGGATAGACTTACCGATAGTAGCAATCCAGCGTGCTATGCCGGACTCAAGGATTGGAGAGGCATACTAGTTAGGTCACAGTCTACTGAAAGCCATAACACTGAAAACATCGATAAAACATGAATGATATGTATGCAAATTCAAAATTGATACAAGATACTTATCAAATATCCTATGTCCAATATATGTGAATAAGGTATAAAGCTCAATTATAAGGTAAGCAAAGCATCAAATCAAAGTGAGCAAGAGACTCAACTAGGACACAAGTGATATCCATTGTTATATAATTTATTTGTTCTATCTATTCTAAGTTACATAAGATACATAATCATCAATTATAAGTCTAAATGTAACTTAGACTCATGGTATTTATAGGTTGAACATATATAGGACTGGCCAAGTCTTAACTATAACTAAATCAGTGATGACTACTTGATTTAAATAACAAATCATCATCCTAGTTTTATATTTTAATTACTCCCAACCCATCTTGATTTAGCCAAATTAAGATAAAAGGATTAAGGATCTAACTCCAAATGATGGGGCTTAATCACTCAATCCAAGGTACCACTAATGGTCTAAGGTTTAGAACTCAAATCTCACAGATTAGATCAAGGCAAATCCTAATGATTAAATCAATCTCATTAGGATAGATATCTATCCTTAGTTCTAAGATTTAAAGATCAAATAATCGTTAAATAAACTAGGAAAATCTATAAACTAGTAAACTCAAAGTTTTACCTATTGAGTAACCCAATTTACTCAATAGATGAACTATAACCTAAGATCTATTCCTACTCCTAGGAATTAAAGCTCTTAATTACTAAGAGTATCTCTCAGACACACATCCTAACTAGTGTTATAAGGCCTATGGGGAGATCTAAGAAGGTTTAAGGAAGGAAAGAACTCACATTTTACTTAAGGATTTTCTTAAGGACTTAAATATGAAATTTAGATCCAAATCAAATTAAGATCTAAACTCTTATAATTTCTGATCTAAATCACTTTATTTACTATTTATAATATTTAGAATGAGGATTTAGAGTTTTAGAATGCTAAATCATAAATTTGGGCAAAATGACCATTTTACCCCTACTTAAGGGTTCAAAGATCAAATTTTGATCTAAGGTTCCAAATCTAAAATTTTCTATGGCAAAGTGTTTCTTACTGTTTAATATAAGATTAGATAGCAATTACATAATTTTGAGTAATTATTAAGCCTTATGAGATCAAATTAATAAATTTGACTCATAGGAACATTTTGGTAATTTTGCCTATAAAACTTAAATTTTCTTTCAGTTTATTGTTGTTTACTATCTAAGGTTTCTATAAAATTTAAAATTTTTAAATTCTGATAAGTATTGACTAAGTTATAGCCAATATAAGTTTAAGGGTAAAATGGTAATTTAGGGTTTCTTAATTAAGGGTCAAAAATCTTAACTCCTCCAATTGGTATCCAAATTGAGTAAAATCAATGGTTATAGATTACAAATGATCCACTGATCACAATGACTAGTGGTGGGCTCAATTTGGACTCTAATTGGCTAAGTTATGGCCTAATTAGAGCTTAGGGTGATTAGTAATTGATTAGTAAAATTAATCATCAAAATACTAATCCAATATCACCACTAGGTTTTAATCTACTCTAAGAGTTCTCTGAAACTTAAATCATTAAACTTGGATCATTAGATTTGCTAATCTTCACTAATCAAATTCTAGAGTAATTAGGGTTGATTAGGAGATCTAACTGTTAGATCTTAAATATTTTTGTAGTTTAATGTTAATTATGTTCTTTTAATCAAAATGAATATAAGGATCACCTTATTTGGAGTTCATTTAACTAAGTTATGGTCAATTGAAGTTATAGGGTTAATTGACCTAATTATGGTTATGTCCTAAAAGTGATTAGGCTCAAACTAATCCAAACAGCAAAATAAACACTACTAACTTAATCCTTAGGATTTGCTGATCACTTTGAGACTCATATTGGGTATGCTTGGAGTAGTGTACACAAAGTTGTGACTATTTGAAGTTTTGTGACAACTAGGGCTTAATTAGGGGTCCTAAATGTGATTAGATAAAATAATAAGCTAAATGTAAAATTGACAGTGCCAAAATGTTTCTGACATTTTTCTGATCAATTTGGTATATTTGATTGCATAAATTGGACTCGTATTTTTAAAGTTAGCATATTTAAAGTTAAGATATTAATTAACTTAAGTCAAATTTATTCTGATGTTATTTAGATTAATTATCTTATTCTTAATATAATTCATATATAATTAAATTGTATTCTTTGACAGATGGTGGGACCCACTAGGAGTTGACTGAGCCGACAACAGCAGGACGAAGGCCCACAGATCTCCAGGTGGCGTCAAACCATTCGTCTACAGAGTACGAGCAGGTCCCACGTGTGGCAATCGAATGACTATGGGACCCGCGGGAGCTGGCGTGGCAGACAGTGGCACCAGATGGCGGGGCCTGCAGTGCCATCGAATCCCATGGGAACAACACGTGTCGGCCCACAAACCCGCCACGCGGGTCGACTGCACGACCCGGCCCGAGATGAATACGCTCCGTCTTCCCCGCATCCGAAGGTCTAAAGCTAGGGCATCCATCCTCGGCAGCCTCCCGGTATCGGCAATGCATGACTCGCAAGGAAATTGAAAGA
Organism: Gastrodia elata; assembly: GCA_016760335.1. Taxonomy (NCBI): domain Eukaryota; kingdom Viridiplantae; phylum Streptophyta; class Magnoliopsida; order Asparagales; family Orchidaceae; genus Gastrodia; species Gastrodia elata. Next base: position 99,781 of record JACERR010000047.1, on the reverse strand, counting down.
GCCAGCCGAGACCTATCTAGCTGTGGTCATTTCGAGAACTAAAGTGATGAGGAGAACGGGTAAATCCTAACCATAGGTTATAGGGTTCGACTGAGAAAAACTACCCTAAAATAACTCTTGAATAAATTAAAATTGGTTTTATCACTTAATCAATCATGATTGATAATACTCAATTAAATCCTAACTATTACTCAATCAGGAATAAGGAATTAAGTGCATGATTTAAGATCTAAAAATAAAAATGTCACAGTTCACCTGAGGAGGATTAGAGTAGGACCGATCGCTTCGAACCACTGCTCCCAGCAATTAGATCAAGAAAATGTAAGGTGGAGGATCTAGAATTGCTTTAAAGAAGCTTAGAAGTGGTTGAAATCGGCGGAGTGCCATCTGCGAGTGGGAGGGAGCTGACGCGTGCGCGGAAGGATCGCCAAACGTAGCGACTCGCCCTACCGCTGGGACAAAGGCATCCCAGCCGTCAGATCCAGACGACTGGATCGATCCGACGGCTGGACCGAAACCCCGTCTGATCAGACGGGACCGCCAATGGCTTTCGACGGCGTAACAGGGATACTAACGGTGACCGTTAAGATAATTAAAATAATTATTATTTAAATTATTTACACGCATTTTATTAAATTAAAATTTGATTATTACATGTATTCCAAAAAATTTTAGTATATTACCCCTAACTAATTGAGGGGTGAGTAACGCAACGATGTGATCAGATTTTTGATTTGACGAGTATTTAATTACTTGATTTTTCAAGGTATTAAAATCAAAATATTCGTCGAAAATCCAACGACTTTCAAATGCCTCCAAAATTTCACCCCTAGCTAATTTGGGAGTGCTGAGCGCAATGGCGAAGTCAGATTTTCAATCTGAGATCAAAATAAAAAGTTAATTTCTAGGGTTTTGGGATTTTCTAGAAATCAAGATATGATTCTGTTGATTCTTGATTTGACCTAGATCTTAGAGATGAGTTTTAAATGACTTATTTAATGAATTAAAACCTAATTAAGACTTAGATTAGTCTTAATTAACTTAGGTAACAACCTGGGTTATTATATAATGTAATTAAATTGATAGTAATATTATAAGAGTAATTGAAAGAATAAAACTGTATAAAACTGGAGTAAAGTAAAGCAAAACTGAATTGTAAATTGAATGCTGAAAGTAAATCAAAAATAATAATAGATCTGAAACTAAGTAATGATCTGTAAAATTGTGTTGTATGTTACTAAAACTGTGCATTTGAATATGTCACAATATTGTATGTTACTGATATGCAACCAAAATATCACTAAACTGTTATGAGTAGTACAGTCCAATATATACATATATCCAGTTGGAAACTGTGATGTCGAAACATCTTAAAATTCCCCAGTCAATGTATGCAATATTTTGTAACCCATAAATCATCACGGATACTCGTATGTCATCACCGATACTCAACATCATGCTTATGCTCATGCTCATACTTCTAATCTATATGAGACAAATCCAGAAAAATGCTTAGAAATTTGATAATGAATTCAAGGTCTCCACTGTGCAGAATCCTGCTAAAATGATTCTGACTCCTATGTTCTAATTCAACAATTGGTTTAAGTTAAGAGTTTACTTAAAAATCATTATATGGGATGATTGTATACACATATTTAGTATATTTGCAATAAAGGTGGTTCTTAGCACTTAGTTTAATTAAGCCACCCTAACGAAGCAATCTTCGATAGGAGGCATCACTCGATGGCGATTTGTATCTCAAGCTAAGTCATTAAGATGCCCAACTCACGATCATACTTAATGTTTTAAAGAAGGTGACTTGAATTACTTTGTTTGTTTAAGCCACACATATTGAAGCAATCTTTGCTATGAGGCATCACCCGATGGCAATTTATATTTTAATCAAATTAAGGAAAGTGTCCCTATTTATAGCACTCATAGCCTTGGAAGATTTACTCTAATGGGACTGTATTTGTCTAATCTCTCAGGATAATACCTGGTCATAAGTCCACATTAGAGTGAATTAACTAATCCTGAATATTACTGAAGTAATCCAGTGCTATGGATATATCATACTACACCAACCAATAATCTGGGTTCAGATAACTCTATTTAATATATAAGGATTTATCAAAGCTATTAATCCTTACTCTAAATGGGTGAGTCCTACACAAGGCTCTTAGGGTGTAATCATAGAGATCACTCAATAATAATTTCTACCATAAGGGGGAAGTTCCATTCTAGATGCTTTATGTAGTTCCTACCACAATGTGTCAAGATCAACCTCTAAGGTTATGAAGAATCATCTAAGATTCCTACCTCAATAAGTTACAAGAGTTCTTCCTACCTCAATGTATCAATAATTAAGGTATTTAAACATTTCAAGAACGATCCTAAAGCAAGACCCTTAAGATCTCACTTTTCTACTTCTTAAGCTACCATTCAAGGTTTATTTATTAGTTTTGGGTTAAAGTGATGATCAGATGAATAAAATCCATCTAATCCTTTTTTATTCTATAATCATGGGATGAAATCAAAGATCTTATTAGAGTTAGATTATTTCATAAATCATTACAATTTTGTTATCCATCTTATGCTAATAGTCTTATATAAGAGAAAATCAAAAATCTAAAGTTTAGATTCAGATGATTCAATCACACATATTTAATATTAATATTAGCACTTCTAATTCAATAATTTAAGATCAATATCAAATCATATGCATTATTGGAATAATGTTAATTAAATTATCTTACAATCAAGTTAATTGATTAAGTGATTAAGGTTTAGATCTTAATCTAAACAAAATAGGGTTTAACCCCTAGCCTTTCTACCATTAAGACCAAAGGTTTATTTAAATGTCAATGACAAATCAATGTATTATTAGTGTATTATTGATGGCAAATTTTAAGTTTAGATTAAGTATCATTTACTTAATTAAGTCCTCAAGGTTCTTATGTTCAATTATAGTCTAATGCCAACTAAGCACATTTAAGTGCCCAAATAAATATTAAGGTTCTCTAACTTACATCCTAAAATCATAAAAGCATAGAAATGTAAAGTTAACATAAAATGGAAGGTAATTAAGGCCAACCAAATTTTAAATCAAACCAAAGAGGTTAGCATTTGATTACAAATCTAAAAGACTTAGGTTTCATGCTATTTAGTTGTTAAGATATACCTATTCAACACAAGCATTTAAGGATTCTATTATCTAGCAATTGACACAATATATTTACGGTACATAATAGGCTTTGAGCACTCATTAAAGATGGCAAAGTTTAAACTTAATTTCTATATAGAATTTTATGCAATGCTCAATTTTAACTAAACTAGATTCAAATTTGATATAATTCAGTCCCACTATGGTCCTAGGGACCTTAAAATGCGAAAACGGTGAAGTTCTAGCCATTTCAGCAAATTCTGGAAAATTTTATAGTTTCTGGGCGCTATGGCGCGCTGTGGCGCACTATGGCGTGCTGCAACGCTTTTGATGCCGTAGCGCGCTGCAACGCTTTCAGACGCTGCAGCGCGCTACGGCGGTTCTCGACGCTTAATTTTTTGAAAGGCGGTCGCTATGGCGCGCTATGGCACGCTGTAGCGCGCTATAGCGAACTAACTCATGAAAACCCTATTTAATTAATTTATTTTTCTAATTTCATATAGTTTTCCTGGGATGGCACTGCAGCGGTCCACTTGCGGGTTACTGTTCAATTTGTTTATTCATTGATTTTATATGATTTTTCTCGAAATGATGCTGCATCCCGCTACAGCACGCTATGGCGCGCTGCAGTAGTCCATTTGCAACTTGGGCGCTGCAGTGCGCTGCAGCACTAATCGGTATTTCACCAGTGCGAAACCCGTAAACGCCTCATTTCGAGCTCAAATACTCCCAATCCAGAGCATTTCATGAGTAGTGACATATATCAATGGAAAGGTCTTTCTGATACATTTTCATTTACACCAAAATCAACACAAATAGAGCATCTTAACTATACAAAAAATGATGATAAAGACTAGTGTATACAATATAGATGAAAAATAGAGTATGCGATTTTCAAAGTAATGAGATGCCTCAATGGGCCTTAATGGCTTCCATACACTATAATCAGTTTTTAGAGATATAAACAAGCATAGTAGCAATATGAAGGAGATAAGGAAGGGGAATAAATGGGTACCTTAGCTTTGCAAGGAGTAGAAGAAGAAGGAACCTTTGCTTTCTTCAAAAACTTTGGAGGAAGAGAACTCAATCTTCAGCACAAGATGCATAAATGGGGGATGGGATGAGTAAACTTCAGCAAGAAGAAGAAGAGGGGCTGAGCTTCTCCTTAAAGAGGGAAGAGAAGGAGATGTGAGGGGGACTAGGCCATCATGAGCCTTGAGAGAGAGGAGGCATGGGAGGAAGAGAGGTCATCATAATTCAGCTCAAAGGGGGCATGGGGGCACCGAATATGGTGAGGGGGTTAACAAGAAGCAATAGAAAATTAGGAAAAATTATAATTTAGGAACTGAATAATTACTTATTTATTTTCTTTAATTATTTAAAAATTCAGATTTTTTAAACGTACTCCGAAAATTCTCAAAAATTCACCCCTAGCCAATTTGGGGGTGAGAAATTTAATGGTGAAGTCAGAATTCGATTCTGATAATTATTTAATTATGCTAATTTCGGAGTTTTTAATTATATTAAAATATTCTCAAAAATCTGATGACTTCCAAACGCGTCCAAAACATCACCCCTAACTAATTTGGGGGTGACGATCGCAATGGCGAAGTCAGATTTTGATTTCAAGGTCAAAATAAATACCTCAATTTTCTGAATAATTAAATATTAAAATATTCCAAAATAATCGACTGAGCTCCGAATTGCTCCAAACCTTCAAGGTTTGGTTCTAATGACTAGATGAACTTAATGGAATGATAATTATGATACGATTAAGCTAAAATCAAACTAGGTAACAACCTTTAGTTGTTACATAAGGTGAGGGAGTGGTAGACAAAGCTGATGTGGCTGGTATGGGCAACATCTTCTCTATCGGGCCTGCAATCGAGCGGAGACGATGATCCACAGTGGCAGGGTCCGTCACTATCATCTGATCGTGAGACCGTTGAGGATAGACGGTCTACTGTGGCTCCCGATTAACAGATCCGCGGATTAGATCTCAAGCGTTGGATGATAAAGGTTGATCGGGCGGATGGGATTAAATCACGGTGCGGGATAGATAGTGTTGTTGGATACTTTGCTAAGATGCGTGTTAGCGCATCTATTGGGAGGAGAAGGTGCTCTGCTGTCGGGACCCCCACAGCGAATCTGCTGCGGTCCGATAGTAAATCCTGGGATTAAAATACATATAAATAAATTAATTTAATTAATTATAATTCATTTAATTAATTACTTAATTTTTATTAAATTAATAAATTCAATTTAGGACTAAATGAACTCCAAAATTTTCCAAAATTTCACCCTTAGCTAATTAGAGCATGAGAAATTCAAAAATGAAATTAGATTTTAATTTAGAAATCAATTTAATTTAGGTATTTTTCAGGGCTTAAAAATAGCCAAAAATACCAAAATTCTTAATTTAGCTCTGATTGATTTCAAACTTCTAGAATTTAGTTTAAATGACTCATTGAGTCTATTAGAATCAAAATTAAGACTTGGTTTAGCTTAATTAATCTGAACTTATCTATGGTAATAATTATGATTATTACACTCAGTTTGCATGAGGAGTGTCTTTTTGCCTCAAATCTTGTTTAGTTATAAATATTGTATTTAAAACTTATCCGGCTTCTTATATGTTTACTGCTCATATGCTAGATAATTTGTTTTGGTTTAGTATATGTAAGTGGTAACATTAACAATTCATGAAAAATATTCAGCCTAAGATATACTTAGACCATTATCTAATAAGATTTTCTTTTATTGGTTGGGGCCTTAGCATTGTCAAACTGACAAAATCAAATTCATATAAGTTTGAGTAGCTGGGTGCTGAAAAGGAGGAGCCTTATATTGAGGAGGAGCATCACCCGAAAGAACCAGGAGTTGCTTAGTTTTCTTTTCTGCATTATGTGAGCATGAGATATTTTACTTCAGTCTTTTAAACTATTTAAAAATATTACAATAATACAGGTACTTTTGACAGTATTTGTTTTTACTATACTTTATACTCTGAGCTATATGTTGCACTTTCCTATTTATTATGATAAACTGGATGTATATTTATTTTATTGTACTTCCACACTCTGATTTGTATTCGCTTAGTGACTGAGTCTATTGCATGTATGCAGTGGCTTATCTCTTCCTTATTAATGGATTAGGGTCTATACCTAATCCAATCTTAAGTAAAGGATTTTCTGAAGTAACACTCCACTCCTTAGTCTAATAATTGTGGATTAAGGGGCGGGGTGCCACATGGAATGCCTGGGAAGCTCGGACGGACAGCAATGGAGGAAAGGGATGTAACTAAATTCAATTGATCAGCAAGGATTAAAGAGAGCAAACTTGAGGCTATTTATAGCCTTGGAGGAGGAATGGGAAGTTTCTAAAGGCCTAAGCTCGGGCTGGGGAGGCCCGAGAGATCGGGCCATGACCGAGCTCTCAATTTTCTAAATTGAGCTCGACCGGGTCACGAGGCCCGATCGGGTTCCTTACCAAGACGGTTGAGTTCCTAACGACTTGTTGAGGTGGACGTGGGGAGTGGGGGACAGACCTGGCAGCTGGCAATACGAGAGGGATTCTCTGTCAAGCACAAGCGAGAGGAAGAGGAAGGACCACAGTAGCAAGACCTTCAAATGCCGTCTAATCTATCAATGAGATGACGCTACGACTGGGATTGCTCGGATCCTAATGATTGATCGCGGGAGTGATCCTAGTCGTAGGATCCATGGATTCACCTAACGGCGGATCCGCTATCCTGCGGAATTAAATTCGGACCGTGGGATCAAATTGCTCGACGGTGGGATCAGTGGGACTCTGTTGTCATGTGACCCAAGCTCCACAGCGGATCACCCGCGGTCCGCACAGCGGATCCTGACCGTTTAACCGGGGTATAAGGGTATATTTGCAAAATAGAATTGTTGGAAGCTCTAAAATACAATTAGACCAATTTAATTTAAATTAAATTATGGCCTAAATGGTATCAAAACCTATAATTTTTCCTTTCTTTAATATGTGCATTCTCGTGCGATCATTTCTTATGAAATATCTAGAAACAAGTTGCAAGTCTTAACATAAATAAATAACAATGCTTTAAAACCCAGCCGCTTGACACATTGGAATAGTAAAGCTTGCAATTATAATGTAGACAATAAATGACAAATATCTTGATAATCAAACTTCATTTGTGACATTGCTATTGATGAACTAGAATTATTTAGCTAGAAAAATGTGCCTATGTCTTGTGTCTCTTCTTACATGTTTGTATCTATCATTTCAAATTACATGTACCAAAATTGTTCTTGCACAAATGAATAACATCACACTTTCTACATTTGTTTTGCAATCTATCATTTTTAAGTGGCATCAGTTCAACATATCCTCACATAATAGATGCTAATCTTTTATTCTTTTTGTCATTTTTGGACTAGCCTCTCTGACAAAGTAATTGCATTCTCCAACATTGCCTCATTAATATCATCACTCCCATTTTGATCATTAAGTGTTAAAGACTTGTCTTCTTAAATGGTATTATAATCCTCCATTCAAAAAAAAAGTTGATATAACAAACATAAAAACATGAACATGAAAGCAACATCACGAATTCATTATCTTGTATTTTATAAAAGCTTCGCTTTTTAAGAACATTCATTAAAATCAAGCATAATCTTTTGTAAAAACTCTAAGGAAATATAAGATAAACTGCTAAATAGTTGTTAAATAGATTAATAATATATTGACAAATATAATATTTAGTTATTAATAGTATAAAATCAAATTTAACCTTAAAAAAAGCCTTGTGCAGCATTGTAATTGCCATCATTTGTTAAGAAAACATATAAAGGCTCATGATTAGTGCAAAATCAATAACATGGAATCAAAAAATCTATCTATAGTACTAGTGAGTAGTGTTAAAATAGAAGATAATATGCGAGAAGGTTATTAAAGAACAACGGAATAAGGAGCTCTTTGATGATTATTAGATCGTGTATTCGATGTGTGGATGGTGTGTCAATTTAACTTTATATATTTATTTAAGACAATTTGGAACTTTTTCAGCAACGTTCACTAATGATTAATCTAAGGAATAATTGGAACTACTTTGTGCTTAAAGAATGTTTGGATGATCACAACTCTTTTTCTGTCATATTCTGCTTTCAGAGTGGCATGATACACCACATGACATTCAATGTATTCTTTAAACTCCCTTATCAAGTCTTATTCAAACAATATTGTAATGGACATAGAAAACCACACAATGGAGAAGATCCAAGTATGCAAAATAACTCCATAGGTAAAAGACTTTTCTTACTCACTGCATCTAGGCTGCAAGATCTTTTGTATCTTTCTTTCATGAATCACACATATTGTGACTTTTCCTAACATTTATGGGCGCACCTTTGGCGCATTTGATTTTGGAGGTGTTGAAGAGAGGATTGCTGTAGATGGGCGTTGTGTATGTCAAGTTGTAATCTGTAAGAATTTATGAGAGTTTCTCACTTGTAGCTACATGTGGAATATGTTTGATACTCTTGAGTGCATTGCGTAAATATACTTGAGTATATTGATGGAAAACACTTAATATATTTGAATATTTTCTATGTGCATACTCATTTGTATTGAGTACATTTTCAAGTTTAGTCAAGGAGTACAATTGAGTGTATCAAGTGAACATGTGCACTTACAAAGTGTGAAATATACTTAATACCTTGTTGGAATACACATTATGCTTGAGTGTTTTCTTTAGCACACTCAAAGGTACTTAGCCAAGTGTAAATTGCATCCAATAATTTCTTGTAACCCTAGCCCACTCACACTCAAATGGCTCATATTTGGGGCTTGGGTTTGTACTATGTTTTGTGCTAAGAATGGTACCTTATGCTGAATTTATGGTGAAGATGTTTTCTTTTAAAGTTTATAAAACTAGTACCAAGGATTTTTTACACTTGTGCCAAAACAAAATAATAATAAATAGTAGGAATATATTGTTTTTTTCTTTCCAATTAGAAATCCTTCATTTGTATTGGCACTTGCACAGAGGGAATCTGCTATATTCTTCGGTTCTTGTACAAAAGTACCAAAATTCACATATTTGTATTAAAAAAATATGGTAATTGACATATAAAATCACACAATGAGCAGATCGAATGATACAAATTTACTCCATTGGTAGAAGAATTTTGACTCATTGCATCTAGATTGTATGATATTTGTATATTTCTTTCATGAATCTCACAGATTGTGACTTGTACTAACATTTATGTGTGCACCTTTGACGCATTTGATTTTTGAGGTGTTTAATCAAGGAGTACAAATGAGTGTATCAAGTGAACATGTGTACTCATAAAATGCAAAATTTACTCAATACATTGATGGAATACACACATGACACTCACATGTTTTCATTAGCACACCCAAAGGTACTCAACCAAGTGTAAATTGCACCCAATTACTTCTGGTAACTCTAGCCCTCTCACATTCAAATGGCTCATATTTATGGCTTGGGTGTGTGCTATGCTATGTGCAAAGAATGGTACCTTAGGTTTAATTAAATGGTGAAGATGCTTTCCTTTAAAGTTTATAAAATTAGTACCATGGCCTTTACACTTGAGCTCAAACAAAGTAATAATAAAATATGATAAATACATAATGAAGAGAGGATATTGTTATTTTTTTTTCAATTACAAACCTTAAGGTGCATAAGCTATTTTCATCAGTTTCAAAATTTGTTTTTTGTTGCTTTAGTTTGATTGTAGTGCTGGATTGTCTAACCAAATCTTTTTAAGGCTATCTTGTTATCATTAACGCCTCATTTCCCATTCAATTAACTTATGACCAACTCATATTTTGCTAGTGTTTAAATATCAGCATATTTCATTCTCTTAATTTGGTAATTAGATTCAAAGATTACATGGTAAATATATCTAGTATAAAATTAAATTAATTTTATAAAATATAAGTATATTTTTATAACATGTATTCAGTCATTCTCCCAAAGTTTCAACATATAATTTTTAAACTTAATTCTTTTCTAATTTGCACAATATTGAGCATCACATTTATTCTTACAAACAGGCACAATAATACTCTGCTCATTTAATATATTTAAGTCTTCAAAATAACATTCAATAACTTTATAAGTTATGAAAAATTTTCTCCACCCAAATATTTTCACACATCAACAAAGATGTTATTTCGATCCTTTCAATTTTTGTTATTAAAATCTTTAAGTTTTATTCACTCGTGAACGAGAGTATATTTGATATTATTTTTATAATCATTAAACTCGCTCATATTAATTATATTTCAGCAATCTTTATTAAGAAAACTTGGTAAACTAATATATTCATGTATGTTGAGTATTATTATCCCTAAAATCATCAATTTTGATATTCTTAACTTAGTTGACTTCTTAGTTTTTGTATATTTTAATTTGATTATTATATATATATATATATATATATATATATATATATATATATATTTCTCTCAATAGTTTCCAAGTTATTGTATAAATATCTGAATACGAATACTGTAATCTTAATATCAACTGATATTTTGGATTCACAATAAGTTATCTTATATTTTTTTAATATTCCTCATTTTTATTTTTATAATTATTTTTATAGCATATCTTATAACATATTTTTATTATTATATGATATTTCTTTTAATTCATTAAATATCTTTAATATAACTAACAACTGATTTTAACATAAGTTTAACTTCACCCTCAAAATCATCAAATTTTAAAATTTTACTTTTGAAAATATTTAAATTATCCTTTAAAACTTCAACATTGAGCTTTAAAACATATATAAGATTTAGTATTATTTGTATTTTTCCTTTTTCTCAAATATAAAATAATAATTTATATTAGGTCATCAAACAATTGCTTAGAATAATTTTATAATCCTTATAATATAATGATATCTCTTAATTAAGAGAAAGTAATCAATTTGAGTATTTGGAGTACCCATTTTTATATGTGATAATATGTTCTCTTTCTTTTGAATAATATGTAATCATAAAATCATAAGCTACAATAAATTTCAAAATCATTATTTTTTTTTTTAGTAATCTTTTTTAAACCAAAATTATCATGAATATTATTAAAAAAATTTCACTTCTATAATTTTTTATTTATATATTTTCTATAAATGGCATATTCTCTTGCTTATTTTCTTGCACTAACTATAAATTATGCCATTATTTTTTATATTAATGTCTAATAAATTTGAGGGATATAAATACTTACAATATTAAAAGTAATTATATTAATGTCTAATTTTATTTGAGGGACATAATACTTACAAGGCTGCTTAGGCAAGTTTGCTGGTTCTGGCGTGCTGGACCGGTTCTAGAGCAATGGACGGCTTCTGGAGGATCGGGCCACGCCGAAATCTGGCCGGGCAATGGCGGGTTGGGTCAGTTCTGGAGTTACGGGTCGGGCCGAAGGTTGGTCGGGATTGAGCCGACGAGCTGGTTCACGAACAGTCACATCGGTTTAGCTGACGACAACGACGACGATTGCTGGAACATGACCCCCTATGGGTTCTTGGGATCGAAATAGGGTTAAAAAAATTTAAAATTACGAAAAAAGATGCAAATTTTTTAGCACGAATTTTTTTGCAATCATAGCCAAGAAACTTGTCTCTGATACCAAAATTGATGGGGGTTATAGTCATAGGAATGTAGATAGGATTTCTTACGATTTTGGGAAAGTTTTAATTGACCAAACGATATCAAAACTGATATGAAATTTAGTAGTGGAAGTTATTTATGTGATTGAGAACTTTTGACAAATTTTTTAGAATTTTTGTAAAGTTTTTTTATGGGAAAGTAGGCAAAGAACAAGAACACATAAAACAATAGATATATTAAGCAAGCACAAGATAAATCCCAAGATTATTTACACATTGTGTAAAATATCAAAATTTTATTTTAATTATTTATTAATATTTAAATAATTTTGACCTCAGATTAAAAATCTGACTTTGCCATTACGTTCACCACCCCCAAATTAGCTATGGGTGAAGTTTTGAATTGCATTTGGAAATCGTTTAAATTTTTGGCAAATATTTTAATATTATTTAAATACCTGAAAAATCAAATAATTAAATACTCGTCGGATCAAAACTTGATTGCGCCGTTGTGTTTAGAAGCCCTCAATTATTTATGGGTGATTTATTAGGAATTTTTGGGATGCATTTAGATATTTAATATTAATTAATAAAATTGATATAAATTATTAAAATAATAATTTAATATTTATTGTATTAACGGCGCCGTCTATCCCTAGCTTACGCCATTTAAAATTTTTTTTTATTCTGCCGTCAGAAGTCACGGCATCGGTGGACCATTCCATCGAGTGATCGAACGGCCCGTGCATCTCTTACCTCGCCAATCCGAGAAAGAAGCATCGAGGGCACGCGGCACCCTTTCGCTGCATGCAGATGGCGAGACGCACCTCTTCCACCGTTCTATCCACCTCATTAGGATTCGTATAAGACCATTAGGACTCCTGCTTCGCTCGGCTTCAGCCCCGAAGTCTGGAACTTGGCAATCAAGCTTTGATCCTTCCCTTGCCGTTCGTTTGAGGTACACGTTTAAGACCTCGATCTTCAACAATAATTGCAATTTTACTTTTCGATTTTCTTATTTCATATGCCTGATTGACAATATATGGGTCCCAATCGAACTCAAACGAGTTTTGATCGACTTGAATCTAGCGGTACTCCACAGTACATACCATTAGAATAGTCTTAACCCGATCCGTTCGACTAGGGTTTGATCTCACCGGAGCATCACACCTCCTCCAGCAGCGTCATTGGTATCAACCGAGAGACCTTCGATCGATGTGCGGGCCGACCTCTGAGGATGCCGGATTGACTGATTTTTTTTGTTTCCCTAGCGAGGCGTCCTGAGTCTCGCCGAGACTCTAAATGACCCATTCCAGATCGGGTCGGGCTTTTGGGCCCGTGTGTAATAATCGAGATGCAGAGATGGGCTCGAGTAGTCGTGCTGTTGGCGCTGAAGGGCGCCACGTGTGCTCCTTCTGCGCATGTGGGTCCCACCGCCTGATTCAGCAGACGACAGAACCAATCAGACGTCGCCTCGTGTGCTGCTCGTGGGTCCCACCTACAGAATTAAATAATATATATATATATAATAAAAATAAAAATAAGAGATAAGTATTATAAATCTAATAATATATATTAAATATATATAAATATCTATATAATTTATAAAAATTATACATATATATCAAATCAAGACAACCCTAAGATTAATATATACTTTAATAGTAACAGAAATTTTTTTTTATAAAATAATATAAATAAAAACAGAAGATAAATATTTCATCTAAAATAATAGCATGAATTAATTAAACAGATTAATTAAATAATACATTTAATTAAATTAAATCTTAAAAACTTTAAAAATCCATAACTTATAAAATATATATTCAAATAATATGATTAAATATATTATATTAATCAGCAAAAATCAAGGATTATTTTTGTGCCATTCAAATTTCAGTAAGAGTAATATTTTGGTATAGTGATATTTTAGAATATTAAATAAATCAAAATATGTTACAAATAATCAAATAATCATAACTTTTAATCCATTAATCCAAACATATCCAATATGGGTCTCAAAATACTCAAAAAATCCTAAGAAATATTTAGTAGTGTTAACTTTACTGTTTGGATTAAAATTAAACTAATTACAATTAGAACCTAACCCTAATTAAGCATTTAACCCTAGAAACTTCAAATACCATAAGTAAGTCAATTTAGCTCCAAATTAGGTGATCCAAATATCAATTTAAATCAGAAAACCCTAATTTACAATAAACTGTAAAAATATTTAGGATTCAACGGTTAGATCTCCTAATCAAACCTAATTATCCTAAAATCTTAATTAGTGAATATTAATAAAACTAATGATCCAAATTAAGTAATTTTAGATTCAAAAGACTCATAAAGTAAATTAAAACTTAACTATATAATTAGTTTAATAATTTTATGATTAAATTCACTAATCACTCACTAATCATATTAAACCCTAATTATTAACCCTAGAATTTGTATTGGCTATAACTTAGCCAATACATATCAGAATTTGCTGATTTTATATTTTAAGGAAATCTTAGGACATAATCTATAATAAACTAATATAAATTCTAAATTTCATTAAGGATAAAATTACTAATATGACCTTATAAGGTCAAATTCCCAATTTGACCTTATAAGGCATAAATAATTATGTAACTTAATAAAAATAATTCAAATAATCAAAATAGTCATTTTATAAACCTAATATTATAAATCATGATAAAAATATTAAATTAATAAATTTAACTATTTTTCGCAGATCAAAGAAATTAAATTGGTTGATATTTTGTCAAAACAGTCAGGTACGCAAATTTACTTATAAGTTTCAGCATTCTTATTTTGAGCCATTTTCTTTTGAGCACTATTTATTACAAACTGCTTACTGCTATTAAACTTGCAAAAGAATGATATCAAATTGCATGTAACAAAAAGAATGAAACATATTTTGTGGTGTTTATCTTTGGAAGGTGGAACTCAACACTGAGAATCTGTATAGATTGGGCCTGTTGGCAGCCCCTAGGAGTTATATGGAGGGATTTAGCCCCTGTAGGAAGTGGGCAAATCCAGAGGAAAGACACACCATCAGTTCCTATTTTGAGTAAGCTACCAACGCGTAGTGAGATAAGCTTCCTATAGGTTATGCCTATGGGTTTACCCATTTATGCTTAGGAGTCTACGGACTCGATTTATTGTTACAAATGCTTTTGATAAAATTTACTTATTTCATGCTTTACAGTTATATTGAATTTCATAGCTAACTTGCAGGGCAATACTTAAATTTGGAAATTTGCTTTACTTATGCAGATATTTCAATCACTTTCATGTTTGATTTATACCTATTTTAGGATGCTAGAATTAATCTTATAAGAATGATTTGCGTACTCCTACCTGACTGGTAACTGTGTTTTTCAGGTTTTGATAATTAAAGTTTAGAAGATCTGCCAAATAAAAGAAGAAGAAATAAAGAAGCGAGAGAATGTGAATATTTCATCTTAATTTTGTAAAAGATAAACTGTTATAAAATTGCATATATGTTTTGGCTCTATCTTTAAATGTATAATTAGACTTTGGACTTTTATTATTTTATGTCCTTTTATTTATAAAAATGTATTATTTATATTTGAGATGAATTGTTCTTTAAAGACTCTCGAACTTCGGTCCCTGGTTGCCACACATTGGGTTCTTGAAAAATTATACACACCTTCAAGACCTTTGATTATGCACGCCGAATGGGAATGATGGCTATCCACACCAACACAAGATAGATTACCGGGATTATACACACCCCAATGGCTTTGCCGCTAAGCACGCGCACAAGGCTGATGCGATTATGCACACCACTTCAATCACACTTTCTCAAGAGCATCACTCTCACAAAGGAAAATGAAAAGGGTTTTCATTCACTATTTTCATCCATCACATATTATGGTGTCCTTTCACATCTTACCAGCACACATAAATATAACATGACTATGGTTACAACAAGACCCAAAACAAAAACAAATGCAACATGACGCAATAACAAATCAATCTCAGCAGTAAGCTTCAAACAAAGGCCCGAGTCATGGATCTCTTCTTGTATGTACTTACTGTCCCTCATGACTTTGCTCTTAGGATTGTTGGGTAAAAAAGAGTTTCTGGCCCGTGGGCACCACTGAATTATCGCGGGGTTTGAGGCAGAGATTAGCAGGGAGTTTCTATGTCTGGTACAAGGAAGTGGTAGCTGGAGCTGCCTAGGATGCAGGAGACTGGATACCTTTGATCCACAAGAATTGGGACGAGATGGAAAAAGTAGAAGTGAGGATGAAGCAAAGAGATTGAAAGTTTTAAGAGAATATTGGTGGAACAAAACTTGAATAGGGATGTTGAGAAGATGTAAAAGACATATACAAGATCAGAGGACCTTTTAAACATAAACTTAAATTCCATTATAATTAAAAAACTCTGACTACATGTTTTCATAGAAACAAACTGATAGAGCATGTAATACCATAGAAGGGATTGAAGGATTTTGTTGCAGGAGCCACACTTAAGGGTGCACACAAGCCCATTGGGTTCCACTCGTCTCCCTCTTATCTCCATGACCTCATGTCCATGTAAGGGCTGGACGGTCAAGCTACTACCAAACCCTAGCCGTCTTTTGATGCACATAGCAACCACCTTTTCTTAGCAGTTACCATATTATTCATCCACTGACAGCCTCTCCCACTTCGGTGACCAACCCCTCTCCCATGTGTTGAAGCCTACCCATCCTCTAAACGCTATCAAACTTTAAATAGTTTTCGGATTTTGGAGAATTTAGTCCAAGACAATATGATGGATTCTTTCTTTTAATTCAACCCAATTTTACGAGTTGTGCAAGAGGGGCGTGACAACTCTAGCCGATAGTTTTAAGAAGCTGAATAATCTCAGTAGTTATATAGAAAAAGTTTGCAACTAAGGGATCTTATTACTTTATTTTGAATTTTTTGATAAATTATTTTTTGGAATCTTTCTAAAATATTTTAAAAATTCTTTAAGTTCAAATTTCATACTCAACCCAAGAGCAACATTATTTATGCAGAAACTGCTCAAGTATGCCTTACACACCAAGAGTTAGCTTCATTAGCAAGGCATATTTAACAATACACTGTGTTTAGGGCATTGAATGGAATAAAATCTGAATCATTTGGCTTGTGAGTGCTCTTGTACTAAACCATTGTTGATTGCTCGAGTAGATGGGGCATTGCCATTAGTATTACAAACTATAATAATTTCTTCATTGACCAAGGACCAAATTGCGCATGACACTCAATACGACTATATGCTAGATCATCTGCCAATTGTGGACATGCTAAAATGCTAAGATTCACAATCATTTTCATAAGGCTTCAATCATATGTGCTCACAGTATCATTGCCTTTATCACTCACTTAGCTCACTTATCTTCAATGAATCTCTAGAGCACTACGACCTCTCTTGGCTAAATTAATCCTCAACTTCACTAGTTCTCCTTTGTATTATCATGAGAGATGACCATGGAGAATTGTGATTGCCAAAAGTGGCTAGGCAAATGCTTCCTCACCTTTTGAAGCCAAACTTAAAGCTGCATTGCTTATTAATGGAGCCATTGTCAATGTTTGATCCACTACCTCACCAATGAAGGAGCTTAATGGCCTTATAATAGAAAGAGATAAAGGGATTAGGACCCCCTTAGATAATCATGTGATTTTCCTAAACAAGCACTTAATGACTATAAGCATGATTCTATCTTTGAGCATTTAGTTTAAAATGAGTTATTAACAAATTGTGCTTTTTTTCTCTTTCATCATTAATTTAGGGTGCTTCAAGTATGGTATGGATCAAAAACTTTCTAACCTAGTATTTTGATCTGCCTTTAGGATTACACCTTTAGTGCATGAACTTAAGAGTTTAATTTATTTCCATGTTAAGCCTTCTGTATACCACTCCTATTTATCTAAGTTAACTCCAACCGCATGTTGTTTATACAGTGAGATTTAAGCACAGAAATGAGTTTTAAATGATTGCATTCTTATATACATAACTATCATGTTTTAAGAATAATTCTATCGCATACATAGATAAAAGGTGCGTATTGGCCACAAATCAACAAAGCTCAAATGGTTAGTATTTGCAAATCTGTCCATGCCATTCACAAATATATGTCAAGACAATTCCACCAAATTATATTCATTAGAAATAGCCAAGCATCACAAGCTACATACATACATAGGGGTCCAGCTTTGCAAATTTTACATGAACAAAAAGGAAGCAAACAAAAAAAAAACATATAGTGGCTTTAAGACTTCATTGACACCAATGCTGCTGCAGTAACCAAAGTTTGCTTCTCCAAAGGTGACAGTTCCAAACTCCTGCATATAATCGAAGCAATGGCATTTCAAGTAATAAATTAATCTTAAGAACTTATAGAGATTGCATTGCATGTGTGTGTGTATATATATATATATATATAATACAATATAATTCAATCAACATGTCTTCATCAACACGTTGACTAATATGTAATTTTGCACTTGCATTTGAGAAATCAGTAAAAAGTATATCTTTTAATGTACAGACACAATTAACCAGTGCGGCGTCTTATGTAATAATAGTGCATTGCATTTGTTCTCATGTCTGCTTCAATTGTTACCCGAATCCATGAAACTTTTAAAGGGGCATTTTATTTTACTTTCACTCTATTTCTATTGCCTAAGCCCATTTAGGCATCCATTTTTCCTTGCAATATTCTGAATCGTCTCGTACTTGTTCTTAGATCTAGAATTTGTAACTGTAATAATTCTCCCCAAATAATAAATTTTTTGCTCTCCTCTTCTATAGTTTTTTTCCTATTTGGGTTTTTCACATAACGTTTTATGCTTTCATATGTTGCTTTGCTAATTTTGTGGTTGTTTCCTTTTTTTTAAAAATGATTTTGTGGTTATTTTATTAGTTTGCTGTAACTGCTAGGAAAGTCGTAGGCTTTAGATTTTAGATGCATCATAATTCGCAATATAGAAATATGTTTTCTGCGTCCATGTTAATGGCCCACCCGTTGTTGCTCTGTGGCCTGTGAATATTGACTGATGTAGATGTATTAGAATTGTAAATTGGTAGCTATTAGGGTTTTTTGGTTAGGAGAAGGAATCACCGCAAGATTTTCTCCCACCACAATAATGTACAGGAAAATAAGAACATTAAAAGGCACAAATACATACACAATCATAATTAAAGATTTATATAATTCTATGAAATATTAACTTGCACACGGCCATACAAGCGGTTTCTATTTTTTCAAAATAATGAGGGATCATAAGCAAGAAGCCTCCTAAGAAAAGATAAAGACCGGGGAAAATTTGTGCATGAACAACTTCTAAGCACATCAAAATATATTATCGACGAATTTAGGTAAAAAATTCCACTGGGTGTCTCAAAAATGGTAGGAAATCAACCTAAGTACTGACCAACTCAATTCTAGCTACAGGTTTAAATGGTTAAAGGTGGCTCGGTAACCCCAAGATCCCAAAAGGCCTTGACTCGGCCAATTTGCGTAGCAGCACCAAATTTTATAACTAGTTATTTTTGAGTTGACTCATTACCTTAAACAATCATGGCACTTTTAAAGTTAATTCTGTAATATAAATCAATCTTTACACATTTAACAATCCCGTTCTTGAAGATTGAGCATGCAACCAGTAACCTCTTATCTCAAAACTTGAACTCCAGCAATTTCAATATGTTGCACCTCCTTTTAGCAAGTACTAGCATTCAAGTAAAACTATGCACATTGTCTTCCAATGTTGCACCCTTTTAGTATGCAACCAGCATCTTTCTCATTATTCATGCAAAGATCATCGCTTAGGAATGTCCTAACAATGATATTTTTCCAAGAGGGATACCCTTTTTTGGTTGGGTGCGCTCCTTCCCATTTTTTTTGTCAAACGTGCTTTTAATACCTTGCATTCTACTCAACCTCATTTTAGTTTGGGAGCTATTGGTTGGCATAAGGCCACCCGACCTACTTTGTCTATGTCCTGGTGGAGGTTCCGCCACAGGTTCCTATTTGTTGATGAGAATCTCCAGGGAATGGGGATTCCTTTAACTTATTGTTGCTTTTTTCTGTAAAGAGGCTTCGAAAACTTTTGATCACTTATTCATTTATGATTGCAAAGCCAGGGGAGGCCTGGAATTTTCATTTACTGCTTGAGGATATAAATTTTCAAATCACTCATATTTGGCGCGGAAGTAATGCGGCGACCGATTGGTTGGCAAATTTTGGGATAAATAGTAGTAGCCTTAAAATTCTCATTGAATCTGATCTTCCACCTCTCAAAGCAATTTGCAAGCTGGATCAATGTCAACTTCCGAATATCAGGAAATAGCCCTTCCATCCTAAGTTTTTGGGAGACAATGCGCCCTAGTAATCTGCTGAGTTTTGAGCTTCCCAGGTTTACTAAACTAAAGTCAAGTGGTAGTCTGGGTTTGTTCTCTACTCTTTCCTGTTGTTGGTTCAATGCGACGACCCGTGTCGTTTAAGACTAATTAAGACTTAAAATTCTTACTAAATCACTCTATAATGAATTTGGAACAAAAATAACAAGAGAAAATATTTTTGAATATTTTAATATATTTAACTAATTAAATAATTAATAAAAATTAAATTTTATTTTAATATCAGAGCAGAGTTGAACACATTTAATTGGACACATTTAAAGTGAATGTTGATGTAATAAAATCAAAATCAGGATTGAGCACATTTAAACGGAATATTAATACATACAGAACTAACCCATTTCGAATCATCACAATTATATCATAACAAGATTGGGCACATTTAAAAGGAGGGAAGGGGAAAGTAAAAATCAGGAAAACACCCATCCATTTAAATCAAGATTATTAGATTATTAGATAATTGGAAATTCTAACTTAACAAGAATTTTAAGCCAAGTATTTTAAGCCAATTTACTTCAACATCAAACCGTGTCACCATCATGATGTGTATCATTGTCTATGAAATCCTAATTGCTATCTCTAGTTCATATTGACTAATAGCGTATCCACCATAGACTGCTTTTAAGCAACCAAATCCAAAAATTGGCATATTAATGTATTTTGCTGCCTCAATGTTATCCTGTCAAAAAAAACATTCAATGTGATACATTCATCAGTTTTGCATTCTAATTAAATATTTTCTTACGAAGTTGCAATGCCTCAAATTCGCCCATTGATGAAAAACATTGTCAATTAAAAGTACTAATACATTTACTAACATTGTATTAGATGGTATTCCGTCTCTTTTGGCACATGAAAGGTGCTTCAGTTTTTAGATGCATGAATTTGACTATTTACAAGATTAGCACTGATTCTTGGACTACCAAAGATAATCCAGTATCTTTGCTACATGAGCATAAGCACATGCCAATAAGCAATAGATTACCATACAACAAAACATTGTAAATTTAAAATCCTAGTATTTATTTAAAAATAATATTATTACATTTATAGTTATTTAAAGATCAAACATATAAAAAACATTGTCATATAAAAGTAATAATACATTTACTAGTCATTCAATAATTTATGTTCCAACATTACGTGCTCATGTTATCATTATGCTCAACCTATTTGCGGTTGTCATTTTGAAGTAATTGTCGATTTATAGGTTATGCCTGCATCGACTAAGTTTTCTCATAATAAACTAAATTAGCCCATCTATGGATCATAATCCATATGTGCAACACATGCAGCTGTGATGATGTCTTTGTACTAGATATGGAAAAGTGGGTGTTGGGGCAGAGAATATTTTAACCTATTTTTAAAAGACCCAAATTTACAATTAGTAGTTGTACATAAAGAAGAAATCAAAGGTTAAACAACTCTATTGTATTAGCTGGCCCATGATTTGTCCACTCCTTTAAATGATAATGTGTCGCTCGATCGAGTGCTATAATTCTAGGTTTTGTTGAATATCTGGTATCCACTAGATAGCACTTCTCTTCCGGCCTACATTGTGCGCTGGTTCTTCCTAGCTTCTGCCAAGACAGATGAACTTAAGCTTGAAATTAACAATCACAAAAAGTTTTGTGTTGGTTTGAGCTTTCTCCCACAAAGGGAAAAAAGATTCTTTGATGGATTAAGTGCTTTAAAGTGTGTTCCACCTAATGGGCTAATGCAATCCTATATTGAAAAATGCCAAGTGATTATCATCTACATAACATATGATGTGCAATAATGGATATTATAAGAGGACTAGGCATGAACCTTGAATTGGTAGTTATTTTTTAGGTGTGTATTATTGCTTGGTGAGTTATGATCTCGCTATTAAGCTTCCCAATAGCCTACAATACCTTGTTAAAATTTTGATTGTTTATTTTACTAGAATACTTAAACCAATACTTGAAAGCTCTTATGTGAGTTTTGTCTTACAATATAGAGAAAAATAACAACTAGCTAAAGAAAAAACATACGTTATAGATATAATCCCTAAGCATTCATACAAATAGCTAAAGAAAAAACCATCGAATACCCTATTCTTAAGAAAAAATATTATGAGTGCATACAAAGTGTTTGTAAAAATACAGATCTACATTAAAAAAATATTTGTATTAATTCATATCTTAAATCATGACCTCCATCACATGCACCTATTTTATTGAGAGAAAAAGTATATATACATATGAACTATTGATAAAAACATAGCTTTACGTTAGAAAAAAAATTTGTATTATAAAAATATTTTAACTAGAAATCATAACTTAAGTTTAATAAATTTGTTATGCAGATCTGGCTATAGAAACTAAGCAAGAAACAAAAAAATGGCATTCACCATCTCCTTGATCTGTGTTTAGTGAGAATAAAAAAATCACATGACAAAAACCTTTCAGAGAAATCACACACACCAGCGCTCGGGGAAAGAAATTGTGTGAAATAAATAAGATACATAGTAGAAATCATTACCTATTGCTTCAATGATGATTGTTTTATCACATGTTCTCAGCGGAATATCCTAACACTGTGGATAAAGAGGTGATGCAAGATGCGGTTGTTATGGAAACAGAGATCTCTAAGATCGGGGTATGACCGCTCAGTGTCACCAAAGTAAACATGAAAAATACCAACACAAGCAAGAATATAATCACAACACAAACAAATATAAGCATACGAGCATACGAACACAAAGATATACGGTCTCAGATACCAACACAAGCTCTCAACTGCTGAGGGATAAGAACTTTCTCCATATGTTCTTGTTTTGCTTCAGTTTTTGGCATCTGCTCCTTTGACAGATTGAAGTGACTATCTGGGAGGGTGCAAACTGGCTTTTCCTCATTCATATTGAATCTCTTGAGCACTTTTTCAACATACTAGCTGAGATAGCTCAGTGTTTTTGCACTCATCTCCCCACTGATCATCATCCCAAGTATTTGCTTCATATGGCCCAAGTCCTTCATGTCAAATTCTTTTGATAGCTTTTCTTTAGCCTGTGATCTCCTCCATCTTAGATCCTGCTATCAGCATATCATCCACATTACCAATGTAGAATGATATGGGAGCTATCGAATTGCTTTATATAACAATAATGATCCGCCTAGCATTTCTTATACCACATCTCTCATAAATCTGTTAAATTTTTTGTACCACTGCCTCAGCGCCTATTTCAAGCCATGCATGCTTTTCTTGAGCTTGCAGGCTAGCTCATCCTTTTCTTGACTGCATCATGTATAGTTCATCTTCCAAATCACCACGTAGAAAAGCACTCTTCACATCCATCTGTTCCAGAAGTAAAATTTTCATTGCTATAATGTTCAACACTATTCGATAGCAATCATCTTCACTATTGGAGCAATAATCTCACTGTAGTCAACTCCACTTTTTTGTTGAAAGTCTTTTACCACAAGCTTTGTTTTGTAGTGCTTGCTACCATCTTGTTCTTCCTTCAATTTGTAAACCCATTTGTTGAAGAAACTTCTTCCCATCTGGTAGGCTAGCCAACTCCCAAGTCTCATTTGATCAATGACTGACTCCCACTTGATTGATTCATCAACTTGAAGCATCTCTTCATAGAATTCTGGTTCACCATAATCCGTTAGCAACATATAATACAATAAGGGAGAGTACCTCTGTGTAGGCCGTTTAATCTTGGTGGATCTTCTCAGCTCAGTAGTAGATGCTGAGGAGCTGCCTTCTCTACACTATCATGAGCACCTTGTTGTACCTACTCATTCTGCTCAGTGCTGTCATCTATCTCAATATACTTTGGTGCATCATCTGAAGCTCCTTCTGGATTACTTTGAACTCCATTCCTATCATTGTACATCTCATTCTCATTGAATGTGACATCTATTTCTGATGATTTTCTGATTATGATAGTCCCAAAATTTGTAACCAAACTCTCCCGTTCCATATCCTATAAAGATGCACTTGATTGCCTTTGAATCAAAGTTTTCTCATGTAACTTGCATCAATATGCACATAAGATGAACAACCAAATACTTTTATGTAAGCTGATTTTACCTCTTTATCGCTCAAGCCTTTTTGGGTATCCCTTCTTTCAAAAGAACTGAAGGACCCCTACTGATTAGATATGCAATTGCATTTACAAATTCTGCCCAAACTGCTTTGGCAACCTAACATGTAGCCTCATGCTCCTGCCACGCTCTATGAGAGTTTTGTTCATGCATGTAACCCCATTCTGTTGAGTTGTTCTTGGAACAGTGAACTCCCGTTTGATCTCATTCAAAGCACAAAACACCTTGAACTACTTATCACTGTATTCCCCGCCATTATTGAATCTAAGGCACTTGAGCTTTAAATCTATCACATTTTAAACCAAAGCTAACCATTTCTTGAACACATTAAACACATCGATTCGTGCTTCAAGAAGTATACCCTACCTTCCTGGTATGATCATCAATGAATGCAATAAAGTCTCCACCTAGACAAGAGGTGGGAGCAGGACCCACACATATGTGTGCACTAATTCCAGCTTTTGAGACTTCAGATCTCTCCCACTTTTTGAAAAACTAACCTTCTTTTGCTTGCCATAAACACAATTTTCACAAAATCTAAGTCCATGGGTTTCAGCCTTGGAATCTTCCCTCTATATATAGTGACTTCAACCCTTTCTCACTCATGTGACTAAGTGCCAAAGACGTGCATCTATCTGTTTTGTTGCTGAACAAGTCTTATATATTATTGATCAGGTAAAGTGCCCCATCCATATTGCCTCAAGCTACAATTAGTGCACATTTTGTTACTTTCCAAGAGTCTGTTATGAAATTTGTACTATAGCCCTTTTGAGCTAATTGACTAACAAAGATCAAGTTTCTTCTCAAACAAGGAACATATATGACATCCTTCAACTTTCATACCGATCCATTCGGTAGCTGGATATCCACATCACCCTTACCAACAATGTTGCAGGATTTGTCGTCTCCCAAGTAGTTTTACCCATATCACATTTGGTGTAGTATTTGAAAGCCTCTTTTATAGGGGTTGCATGAAAGGATGCACTGGAGTCCACAACCCAGGAATCAGTGCTAACTAGAGACAAGATCAACGTATCCCGATCTTCTTCTGCTCACAGAAGGTTCTTTTCCTTATTTTCACCTCCTGATATCTTTAAGGCAAAACAATCCTTCTTGGAGTGTTCAGAATTTACGTAGTTCCAACATTTTGATTTTCCATTTCCCCAGTTTTGATTTGTCACACCTTGATTTAGAACTATTATGTCAAATTTTCTGTCTGCACTTCTTCCTCTAAGTTCAATATTTAGGGCTGAAGTAGATGCTTCACTACTAGATCTTTTCCATACTCCATTCCACACGAGCCCAATAATGTCATCGAATTTTAAAGTTGCATTTCCTAATGTACAGCTCATTATGCTATACTAGAACCAATTATAATATACTAGAAACCACTAGAATATGCTAAAATCACCTAGAATATATTAGAACCAACTAGAATATATTAGAACTAACTAAAATATACTAGAACCAACTAGAACCAATTAGGCTCAATGGGCTTTACATGATATGTGTAATTGGGCTATTATTAAACCATTCCAGCTATACGACAATGAAGATAAAAGTAACAAAGCTCTCACCTTGTCATCAAACTTGATGTCAACTGAGATTAACTGATTTATCACAGTATTGAACTCATTCAGATGTTTTGTCATATCATCTACCATCTTCATATTGAATAACCTCTTCATCATGAAAACCCTATTGGAAGTTGAGGGCTTCTCGTGCATTCTTGTTAGGGCTACCATGAGATCCACTATTATCTTCTCATTTACTATGTTGAACGCCATGGACGAGATATAGAGAGGCAAATCAATCCAAGTGCCGTTCTGTCGAGAACTTTCCAATCTTCATCAGACATAGTTTCCAGTTTCTTGTTAACTCATAATGGTAAGTTTCCAATCTTTTGGTAGAGCAAATTATTCAGTTGTATCTTCTTCTAGAAAGCAATGTTTGTGCCGCTAAACTTTTCTATATTGTGTTTCATCTCATCGATCATTACTCCCACTCAAGCAAACAAATCCTAAAACCAAGCACTCTGACACCATTTATTAGGAAGATGGATTTGTTGGTGTATCACATTGAATGCTTCTTTTTTGACAGGGTAACATTGAGGAAGCAAATACATTAATATTTCAATTTTTGGATTATGGTTGCTTAGAAGCAGTCTATGGTGGATACGCTACTAGTCAATATGAGCTAGAGATAGCAATTAGGATTTCATAGACAATGTTATACATCATGATGGTGATGACGGTTTGATGTTGAAGTAAATGGCGCTTAAAATACTTGGCTGACAATATTATTGAGGAAGACCTGGTCGACCCTATATCTCCAAAAGATATGTTTGATTTTATGCAACATGTTTTGTCACAGATGCAATATGTTTTAATCTAGTAGTTTTTTGTTTATTTTTGTAACAGTTGTTAGGGTGTAATTACACCCTAGGTGTTGTAAGTTTCTAAATAATATAGAAAAAACAAATAATATATATATATATTGTCATATACAAATAATAGAGAAAATTATCAAAATGATCCCTTTGTAAAATGCTTAAAATAATCTTTAACTCTTGTACATATTCTTTTTGGTCCCTTGACTCTTATTTAAATGTTTTTTTTATCCCCCAGTTAACACAACATCCCTTCCGTTAAGTTTGAGCCGGAGTCGGTGTTCCAGCAAAATTAAACATTATAATATTTCAAATTATCTTCACGTAAGCCCGCCCGCCCGCCCGCCCGCCCGCCGCACATATATATATATATTAACTTGTTGCATTTTTATATTTAGCAAAAAAACTTACAATAGATAGGAAGTTTGGGACCTCAACACCATCAAACAAAAAGCAAAAAATGAGAAACTCTCCAACAACATATATATTTATATACAGTTATATTTGTATTTCACAAAATCAATTTGATTTTGGGTCATGTAAATCTACCATAAAATATATACATTTACTAGGAGGTTTGATGAAGAAATTTATAAAATGAAAATAGTATCATCTTTTGATTCAGGATTGAACCTACATCTAATTATAATGCCTAATATTTATATTTGGGATAGGGCTTATATCCGTTAGAATGCCAAAATTTGATTCAGAATTGGGCTTACATTTGCTCAGAATTCCCGGTATAGTGAGTCTTACGGCCTTATCATTTAGACAAAATGGCCCAATATTGTTTGTATTTTAGATATTTTAGATCTTCATAAGTTGGATAATAATTTTAGCAAATGTCTGATTATTTGGGTATTCGAATATTTTGACTTGATTTAATTCAACAAAGACAAGTTAGATCTATTAGGAATCCAATAGCACAACTCAACTAAGACCATTTATATCAACTAAAAATTGAATATTATAAGTTTCTTCTGTGCACCTATTTTATGTTTCATATGCAGGTAACAGGAAAAAGGTGAAAAATACTTGGGTAATTCAAAATGAATGAACAAATAGTGGTATATGGTGTCCTGAAAGTGAAGGACTGACAGCAATACAAGATAGCTTGAAGGTGGAGCACTACCAATACAAGAAAGCTTGAAGGTGGAGCACTGACAAGGATATAAGGTAGCTTGAAGATAAAGCACCAACAGTTATACTAGGTAGCTTTTAGTATTTAAACCCAGAGGAGGGTACTGAGAGTAATACCCTTGTATTCTGAGTTGTGGAGTCTTGTGCTTACATATGTAAGAATATTGTGAGCATCCCTCCCCCTCTTCTCTTTTTGTTTTTTTTTTGTTTTCTCCGTATCAATTGTCATCACCTGTCTATCACAAAGCGACAATAATCTAAATCTCATTTTAAAGCTCCATTTGCTTCAATCCTCAATTTAATTAATTTAATTTATTTGTAACTTTATATTATTAATAGATGTAAACATATGTTTTGTAATGTAATATTATTAATAATATTATTTAATTTGTAATGAAATAGTCAATTCATTAATTATGTATTATTCCTAATCTTAATTATTTGTCTGTCATCTCATTAGTTCCTATGCCTATCTTTATTTTCTTATTTCCTTGATATTATTACTTAATTCCTTTCTGTCCCTCTCCTCGTACAAGGCTCGACTAGTAGCTCGCAAAGAATCATGCATTGATTACACAGATACTTTTAGCCCAGTTGTTAAACCCACCACCATGAGAATCATTTTCACCATTGTTGTCTCTCTCGCAATAGATCTATTCAACAGCTCGACTTCAATAATGCTTTCTTAAATGGCAAACTTCGTGAAACTATCTACAAAATAAAGCCCCCTAGTTTCATTGATCTGGATCATCTCACATTTGTTTGCAAACTTAATAAGTTCATCTATGGTCTTAAGCAATCACCTCAAGCTAGGTACGACTCTCGCCACCACCATTGCCAAACTCAGTTTTCAACATATCACTTTGTACCACTCTCGCCACTACAATTGCCATACTCGGTTTTCAACATAGCACTTTGGACCTATCTCTTTTCCATTACTCCTCAAAGTATATGTGGATGGCGTCCTCATTTACAGGTGACTCATACAAACCACCATTGGCCAGCTTCTTGGTGCACTACATAATTTCCTTGGCATCTCCACTGTCTGCTCTGACACCAGTATCCATTTATATCAAACCACCTACATTCGTGATATCCTATCTAATGTCAGCATGCCTGAATCCAAACCGTGTCATACTCCCATTCAGGTTGGCACCATACTGTCGATTCTCATGGGAAAACCATCGCACGATGCCACAAATTACAGTCAGCGTATCGACAGTATTACTCACCCAGCACTTTATGGTGAAAAAATTAAGTAAGTTTATAGTACAACACATTGAACAAATATGAAACACCTTTGTTGCCTCAAATGTACCATACACCAAGGTATCTATAAGCGTGAGAGGTCGCAGTTCCTGCTACGGTTGCGGCTTGCAGTCCCAAGGGCGGGGTCGCCTAGTGGTTGCCAAGCGACTGTTATTGGGGCGTCTCAATCAGTGGGTTGAAGGCTAGTGTGGTTTGTGTCCGTCGATCCTCTTTCGATCAAACGAGCCAGTGCATTCATCAGGCTTGTACAGCAGTTGTGAATCACAGACAAGCCAGTTGTTGGAGAGGTTACAGCAGTAGTTGTTCACACATGAGTGGCCAATTTCCGGCGATTTTAAGCAACCGCTCAATATTGGAAGAAGGCTCCATTGGACGCAATAGTCAGAGGCGAGGGAGACTGTCTCAACGATTGCACAAGTGATGCATGATTTCTGTTCTTCTCCTGCTTCTTTCTAATTTTCTCTTTCTTCTTTTTTTAATTCAACATTGCTTTTATAATACAATGAAAAGTTCATGTTTCTTATTGTCAAACAACAAAAATCTGCTATAAAAGTTCTTCCCTCAGATGTCCAAACCAAGTTGTGGCACCAAGATATCTTCCATGTCTCAATATTTTACATCAACCTTATTATATAAATGTTCAGCTAGGACTCGCAGCTACCAAAAATTTTTACCATTCCTCATTGCTTCATCCAGTTCTCAATATGAAGATAAAAACTTGGTAAGGACATTGCAGCTAAAAAAAGTCTTGTCTACCATCTTTTTTGTTTTCAAATTTGAATCAGATGCGTACAAATATACAACCATCATATTTTTATTCACTTGTCCTCATCATCTCTTCAACATATGTAAACCAAATTGCATTACTACTAAAGTAGTTTTACTGTTAAATAATGGTCATAATAAAGAAAATTGGATTTAGCTATTAAAATATAAATCCAATGTTATGACTCTGCCCGATAAGTATCAAAAACGAACGTTTAGAAGGGAAAACATAAACTTGTATTCATTAAAATTAAAAAAGTCAAATCTTTACCATCCAAACCACATAATAAAGAT
Organism: Gastrodia elata; assembly: GCA_016760335.1. Classification (NCBI taxonomy): domain Eukaryota; kingdom Viridiplantae; phylum Streptophyta; class Magnoliopsida; order Asparagales; family Orchidaceae; genus Gastrodia; species Gastrodia elata. Next base: position 69,616 of record JACERR010000047.1, on the reverse strand, counting down.
CCAACTATCATCATCAATAATTTCATTAAATGACAATAACAATAAAGTATTATAATTCAAAAAATCAGTAATAGATAAAAAAGACAATAAAACTAATGCACAAAAAAGAAACACTGCTGAGCAAAGATGGGCTGTTTAAGAATCACTAAATTTCAAGATTTTATTCAAAAATTTTCAAATCTCTTTAAATATGTATTCGCACACATTAAAATATAAATTTACGTTTTCACCCCCAAAATTTTACAAAAATATAAAGGTACATCACATCCTGGAGAAAAATCTTCATTTTTTCCAAAACTCACTTAAATTTCCCAAAATCATGTAAAAATTGAAAATTAGACAACTTTAATTAGAAACTTTACATCTTAAAGACCCAAAGAGTGCAAATTATATACCTAGAAAGCAATTGTCACTTTCTTTGATTCTTATAAAGCCTTCAATGTTGATAATTGTGAAGGCCCCGACATCGGTTCAGCGGAAACCGTTCCGACATCGGGTGTTCACTTACCGCAGGATCATATTGAGTAACTTGAGAGGAAAAGAGCATACCATCATACAAAAGTCAAGGGTATTATTCATTTATTTCAATGTTCACTTTACAAGGTTCTTTTCAACACTCCTCGTACAAAAGTAAAAATAAAGAAAAAGATCAAAGATAAACAAGCAACGATAAAAATAGCGCCAAGGATCTCATCGGCAGTTGAACTTTTAAGCATTAGAGTTCTTGCGCGTAATCCCCTAGGAGCACCTGACCTGGTATTGTACAACAACACAATACCGGAATTGGAATTCCTAATAATTAGAGAGTACTCTAAGTGCCACAGTAATCAATGCAGTATACATTTTATAATAGCAGAAATGCAATTTGCAAAGGAGATGCAGGAAAAATATTAATGTAAATGCACAAATGAAATAATTAATTTCCTGCAAAAGATATTAGCTCAAAAAATGCAGGTTTACTGATGTCTTCACTTCCAGTAACCTGCCACAAATGTTGTTACTGATGTCTTCTTTCCAGTAACAACCCACGAATGCTATTACCAGCGATGTCATTTTTCTGATAATTAGCCACGGATGCCGTTACTGATGTCTTCCTTTCCAGTAACCTGCCACGAATAATTGTTATTGATGTCTTCTTTCCCAGTAACAACCCACGAATGCTATTACCGATGTTATTTTTTTCGATAATGAGCCACGAATGCTGTTACTGATGTCTTCTTTCCAGTAAACTGGCCACGAAGAAAAAGGATGTTGGTTTCAACAACCAACCCAAGTATTAATGTTACTGATGTCATTTTTCCAGTAACCCACGAATGTTACCCACGTTGGTGTCCGAACAACCAACCAAGCTTCAAAACGAAATTTGGCTTGAAAACAATTAAGCAAAGCAAAGAAGTAATAAAAATGCAAAATGTAATACATATCATGTATTGGATACCTTTTTGTCCTTTAGGTTCAGAAGTTCAACAACTCGAATGAGTGACAGTTCGCTCAATCTGCATATTAAGTCCCCGATATTTTTTTTAAGTTAGCTTTTTAATCAAATGATTTAGGAGTTCAATTTCTTCTTTCATTCTGTTCTTCTTTCGCTTTTGAAATTCGTTTTATTTAAGCTGCTATTAAAGCAGGTTATAATTATTAAATGGTTTTATGATTATGATTGAAAAAGTCCGAATAAATGACTAAATTGAAAAAAAGAAATAATAGTCATTTGTAATAATTTGTATTATTTGTCATTATTGATTAATAACAACAATGTTAATATGATGACATAATCTCATCTTCAAAAGATTAATAAGTATATATAGCAAAGTAACTTCTCATCTTTTCTTCTTCAATTTCCTCCAATTTTCAACCTCTCATACCTTAGCTTTTAAGATTAACGAAAAATAAGGGAGGGTTGGAACGGGGTACCGAATGGCTGGCCGAGGTTGCAAACGGCAAGAGGCTGGCTGGCAGCGGCTACTGAGTGGCTTGGGCGCTTGATAGCTGGCTGTCGAAGGCAGCCGAGGGCTGCCGGAGGCTGCTGGAAGCTGCCGGGAGAGGGAGCTGGCTTGGCTGAAGGGACTGCCGGGGGCTGTCGGGCTGCGAAAGCTGCTGGAAGGGACTGTCGGAGGGCTGCCCGGGACTTGCCGGAAGGAGGGCTGGAGTGGCTGAAGAGGGCTGGCGCTGGCTGCCGGGGGCGGACCTGCTGTTGGCAGGCTGCCAGGAGGCTGGGAGGAGAGAAGGTCTGCTTGAGAGGGAGGGAGCTGGCTGGAATATAAGGAAGAGGGCTGCTGTGGGGGGGCCTCTATTTATAGAGGAGAGGGCTTGGGGGCTCGGCTGAGGGGTGGGGTTCGGCTGAGGGGGGAGGCGAGCGCAGGCGTGGCCCTCCTGGCAGCGGAAGGGGGAAAGGGAAGGTCAGAGTGGGCCCATAGGGCCGACAGCCAAAAATGGCGCAGGCAGGCGCAGGGGTGCGCCTGCAGGTGCCAGGCTTCTGCCTGACGCGGAAGCTTCTTTCGCCCCTTTTGGCGGAAGAAAATCGCAATCTGCGATTCTAAGGGGGGGGAGTAGGAAAACAGAGGGGAAAATGGGAAAAAAAAATGAAATAAAACAAGGTAATTAGATGCCTGTAAAATTAGTTTGATGGGAGGAATGCAAGTTTTCTTACAAATTTGAAAGTGCTATATATATGATACATGCTTTGATGTTTTGCAAAATTTGAAAAATTTGATTTTGCAAGTACTTTAGAATACAAATATATCATCAACTAATGGTTTTCATGAATATTTAGGTTCTTCAAGTGTTAATCCCTTTCTATTCAAATGATAGTACATTTTAGGAATTCCCTCATAGTGGAGTAATCATTATACTTTTTTGTTTGACTAAATCAATTGATTTTTGTGAAGTCATCATGGATCAATAGGCAATTTGAAGTAGTGTTAATTAGTTTTGTGATAATCTAAATGATATGCTAATGTTAAAACAATTTTCACTCTATGCTATAATTTTATAATGAGGGAAAATTAAATGCTATTATTAGATTCAACTATATTTAAACTAATTATTGATACAATATGAGGTTTAATTTATTCATCAAGATGCTTGGATTATTAGTTCATATAATCCTTGGAGATGAACCTAAACTAACTTGATTCTTATGTAAATCCTTGTGCTAAATTGCTTTTCAATGCATAGAAGCTATAATTTAGACTGATTAAGGTTTTGTGCCAGGTAGATCTACTATAGAAGTTATACATATATAAAAAAGTTTGATGGAGAAATTTTGAGATAGAAAAGATTTTTATTTAATTATATTGATTTTGGAAAAGGCTTATGCATATAGTATTACGAGAAGCTTTTTGGAGAGCTTTGGAGAGGAAAGGGATTTGTGTTGCATATATTGATGTGATTAGAGATATGTATAATGAGACTGCAACATATATTTGATTACAAGGTGACTTGTCTATTGATTTTTCTATTACTATTGGATTACCATCAAGGCTTAGCTCTCAGCCCATATATTTTGCTTTGATTATGATGTTCTCACTAAGTACATTCAAGAGGAGATTTCTTAGCGCATATTATTTGCAGATGATATTCTTTAGTTGATAAGACTTGGGTTGAAGTTAAAGCAAATTTGAGTTATGGAGTACTATTTTAGAATCTAAAAGGTTTCTGCTTAGTAGATCTTAAATAGAATATATGGAGTGTGAGTTCAATTCTATTAGAAATCCTAATCTTGGGGACATTACTATTGAGGATCATGTGATCAAGAAGAGAGAGAGAGAGACAGAGAGAGGTTCAATTGGTTCAACTATTCAAAATAATGGCAAAATATAGAGCAATGTGATTAGTAAGAACCAAACTGGTTGGATGAAATGGAGGAGCGCTTTGTAGTGTTGTGCGATCTGAAAATCCCACTCAATTATATAGATGTGGCGACCGGGAATCGAAGTTCGAGAGTCTTTAAAGAACAATTCATCACAGTGTAAACATATACTTTTTTATATATACAAAAAAGGACATAATAAAGTCCAAAGTCCATTTATACACAGAGCCAAACATATATGAAAATTTACAGTTTATCTTTTACAAAATAAAATATTTACATTCTCCTGCTTTTTTATTTCTTCTTTTAATTGGCAGCTCTTCTAGATTTTAATTCTCAAAATTTGAAAAATTCAGTTTACCAGTCAGGCAGGAGTACGCAAATCGTTCTTATAAGAATAAATCTAGCATCCTATAATAGGCATGAATCAAGTATGAAAATGACTGAAAATCTGCATAGAAAATAAAGCAATTTCCAATTTCAATTTTTGCCCTGCAAATTAGCTGTGAAAATTCAACATATATAAAAAGCATGAAATTTGTAAATTTTATTAAAAGCATTTGTAACAACAAGTCGAGTCTGTAGATTCATGAGCCCAAATGGGTAAACCCATAGGCATAACCTGTAGGAAGCTTATCTCGCCACCCGTCGGTAGCTTACTCAAAATAGGAACTGATGGTGTGTCTTTCCTCTGGATTTGCCTACTTCCTACAAGAGGCTAAATCCCTCCATATAACTCCCAGGGGCTGCTAGGTGGCCCAATCTGTATAGATTCCAGTATTGCGTTTTACCCTCCAAAGACATACACCACAAAATATATATATACTGTGTTTCATTTTTTTTGTACATGCTATTTGATATAAATTTTTTGCAGATTAAAATGCGGTAAGCAGTGTAAATAGTACTCAAATGGAAAATGGCTCAAATAAGAATACTGAAATAAAACTTATAAGTAAATTTACGTACCTGACTGTTTTGACAAAATATCAATCAATTTTAATTTCTCTAATGTTGCCAAAATAATTTAATTTATTAATTTAATATTTTATGTTTTATAATATTAGATTTCCTAAAATAATAATAAAATGAATATTTGAATATTTTGATTTATTTTATTAAGCTATTTAATTATTATGCCTTATAAGGTCAAATTGGGAATTTGACCTTATAAGAACATTTTAGTAATTTTACCCTTAATAAAATATAAAATTTTGTTAGTTTAATGTAGATTATGTCTTAAGGTTTTCATAGAACCTGAATTTATTCAATTCTGATATGAATTGGCTAAGTTATAGCTAATCTAATTTCTAGGGTTAATAATTAGGGTTAAATGTGATTAGTGAGTGATTAGTGAATTTAGTCATAAAATTATTAAACTAATTATACATTTAGGTTCTAATTTACTTTACGAGTAATTTAAAACTGAAATCACTTAATTTTTATTAGATTTGCTAATATTCACTAATCAAGTCTTAGAGTAATTAGTGTTAATTAGAAGATCCAATTGTTGGATCCTAAATATTTTTGCATTTTACTGTAAATTAGGATTTTCTGATCTAAATTGATGTTTGGATCACTTAATTTGGAGCTAAATTGGTTAACTTATGGTTATTTGAAGTTTCTAGGGTTAAAGGCTTAATTAGGGTTAGGTCCTAATTGTGATTAATTTAATTTTAATCCAAACAGCAAAATTAATACTTCTAAATTATTTCTTAAGCTTTTCTGAGTATTTTAAGACCCATATTAGGTATGTTTGGGTAAACACACATAAAGTTATGGCTAATCTAAGTTTTTGTACTATTTTTATAATTATTTAAATATTCAAAAATATTATTATGAAAAAATATTACTCCTACTGAAATTTGAATGGCACTAAAATATTTCTTGATTTTTGCTGATTAATTTAATATATTTAATTGTATTAATTGGACTTATATTTTGCAAGTTATTAAGGTTTATAGTTTAGGAATTATTTGAATTAAACTAATTGCTTTTTATATAAATTAATATTACTTTTTAACTTTTGATAAATTAATATATTTGCTAATCATAAATTTTATTTAATTAATATTCCTTTTTCTGTTTGAAGTAATTAAAATATTTATTTAGATATTAAGTTAGATTTAATTTTTCTATTTATGTAAGAGTATATATATATATGAATTTAAATTAAATTAATTAAATGTATTATTTTAATTAATTTGTTTTATTTTATTTAATTATTAAAGATTTTCATTTTTTGTTATTATATTTTTATCTATTTGTAAAAATGTTATTATTTAATTATATACATACATATATTAATTACTATTTTATAAGTATATTTATATAATGTTACTGTTGAAATAATATTCTTAATTTAATTTTCTACTTATATATTTTTGCTGTTTATCTAAGTATATATATTTAAATTTGATTAATATTATTAAATATTTTATTTATCTGTTAAATATATTTATTTAAGATGTTATTATTAATCTAATACTAATTATATATTCATATATATAAGTATTATACTTACCTATTTTATTAAGTTAATTAATATCTTTATAATATTATATATATTTTATTATAATTATTATTATTATATATATATATATTTAACTTTATCTGCAGGTTTTATCATAACGTGCGGGACCCACAGCCACGTGGACGGCTTAGATTAGCTCTGGCGTCTGCTGGGTCAGGCGGCGGGACCCACGGCATCATACAGCCGCGGTTCACGTGGACCGACAGATTTAATTAGTTCGAACCGGTCCACAAAAACGGTCGGGACAGACCATTCAATCGACGGTCGGGATTGAACTCGTCATGATCCGTCGGTTGGATTCGCACATCGAATCCAACGGCAGATCGAGGAGAGACGCTTCGTCTCCTTTGATGAATCGCGCGATTAGGGTTTGGCAAAAACCCGAATGAATCGGGCTCGTGAGAGCGCGATTCAAAATATGATTGACTAAATAATTGCATAACAAGGTATCAATCAAACTGTAAGGAGCTTAAAGAAGGAGTACCTCGATGTAGTCGACAGAATCAAGTTAAGGTTTAAATAGATTTCTAAAGGATGAATGCTGGACGAGGGGGTTTAATTAGGGTTTTATTGGTTGCTTGAGCGGTGGTTTACGTGCCCTAGCATTGCGCTGGGGGCGAATTAGGGCGCCACGCGTCCTTTACGTGTCACGCGGGAGGCGTTGAAGACGACGGAGCTGCAACCGTCCGATCGCACGATCGGACGGATCGAGTGATCCGTCAGATTGGACGGCTTGGAAAGAAAATTAGGTAACGGCGTTACTTAAATGTGACGGCGCCGTTTGATTTATTTAAATAAATAATTATTTCATTTATTTTAATCAATTTAATTAATTTAAACTTAATCTTAATAAATATTTTCCAAAAATTTTAAAAATATCATTCGTAGCTAATTTGGGAGTGATGAACGTAATGGCGAAGTCAGATTTTCAATTTGAGGTCAAATTTATTTAAATATTAATAAACAATTAGAAATGAGATTTTTGATATTTTACAATAGAGCAGCTATAAGACCAGCTATGTTAATGGGGTTGAATGTTGGCCAACAAAGAAGAAACTTAGTGATAGTATATGTGTTACAGATATGAGGATGCTTATGTTGATGAGTGAGTATACTAGGATAGAATGAGATATGAGTTTATTTGTAGCAAAGTTGGAGTGGCTCCAATAATGAATAAGATTAGAGAATGCTGCCCTAGATGGTTCAGACATATTAAGTGGCCTATGCAATGCCCCTGTTAGAAAACTTAAGTTTATGAATTTCACTCATTTTAAAAGAACAGAGGAAGGTCAAAATGACAGGGGAAGAAAACTATTAGAATTGATAATTTCTATATGAAATTTAGGCTTCTATTTTTTCGTGCACAATAGAAACTAAGGAATCATATAGCTAATCTCATCTAGTAGTATTAAGACTTTGTATTGTTGTTGTTGTTTGGTTGAATGCAGCATGCTACCTTAGTTATATATATATATATATATATGTATGTATGTATGTATGTATGCATACATGTATATTTTAAAGAAATGCATGTATTTCAAAAAACATCATATTCATTTTAGGGACATCATGGGTATAGCAACACTTGTTGCCAAGTATTATTTATATCAAATGGTTAGTGTTGAACATCAGAACATAAGTGAACTTTTACACTTAACTGGTCTTTTACAGCTCCAGAAAAAATACAGTTAAACATATAATCATCATAACTAGTAATGTGTCCAAGATATTAAAACTTTCCTAGCCAGTGTACTAATAATTCATGAAAGCCAATTGCAACAAACTGAATATCATTATAATATTAGCATCATCCCATGTATTCTCGTTCCATGAGTATTAACATCTATTTTGAACAGCAAACCAACGGAATGCTTACACATGTATTCTTAATTTGTAATTCCAACAAAAGGTGCATATAGTTCATAGGCTATTTGCCAATAATGTCCGGGGGCTAAATTATACCATGTCTGCACAACTAGATTTTTATATGATTTAAACTTGTGACCTTTGAATCAATATGGAGATAATTTAAAGACTGAAACAGCAAGATATTTCTTTTAATTTTTTTAAATTTTTTTGAATGAAATACCAAACTATTAATAGTGTTCCTAACATGTGTAGACTGGTTTCTTAGACTGATTATTTTTCACATGCCTTTATTGAACTTCTGGATTATTGAAAGTTTTGTTACTTTGAAAGCTTATATGCTTCCCAAATTGCCTTAATTTTCAGCTTTCTATGCGCACTAGGGAATCAAAAAGTTTAAATAATGACACTTTAAAGGGCATCTTGCATTGCTTCTCAAATCCTACTACAACTGGTGGTATTTTGAAAAACATGATATCTAAGATGGCTTGTCTGCTCCTTGCACAAGCTTTCAAGGTGAATGTAGCATGCCTAAATTTCCATGATTGCTGATATAAATTTCATATTTTTTGTTGAACAAATTATTTATATGATACTATTTTCTGTTGATAGGACCCTGTTAGGTACAATACATCTTTTATTTTTCTAATAAATCACAGCTTTATCGGTTTTGTCATGCTGGCTGTGCTTTAGAGTATTATGTCAGTACATTTTGTTGCTTGTTAACTGAAAATGTAGTTAAGAAAGTGATGATTTCTTTTTCATGGTATTTATTAGTGAGGATAATAAAATAATGCTTTTTATAAGATTTACTTTATTTACCTTCATGTTTATTTTTTGCTATGTTTAACCAAATTATGAAATCTAGTTAATTTCAATGCATTCAAAATTGTGTTTTTTTTTTATTTACATGCATCCTTAGAAGTGGTTGTAGATGTATGCCCAAGAAGATTTATTTCTTCAAAAAGTTCATTACTGTATTTTTGCTCTCATTTTTGCTATATGAAGACCCAATATCAAGGACTTACCTTTTTCACCAAGTATTTTTGAAGAGAATATTTATCTAAATATTATTTTATTTTAGTAATGATTAATACACCAATTCTATTTAGATTAATGATATCAATACATGCATCCAAAATCATTATGTTAGAAGAAGAATGCCAAATTTGAAGTAATTATTGTCCTTGATTAATTTTAAGATGTAAATGGGGAGACAGAGTTCAGTCAGAAAATAAAATTTTGAAGTAATTATTGTCCTTGATTAATTTTAAGATATAAATGGGGAGACAGTTCAATCAGAAAATAAAATTTGAAGTAATTATTGTCATGATCTTGAAATATTCTTTTGCTCCCAAGTGACCTTTATAATGATCATCGGAGCCATCAAATTGAAGTGGGCAATTAATAGCCAAAGAATATGTAGTCGGTTTGATCCACAAGATTCCCAATTTTGTTAATCAATGACATGTGCTTGATTATTCATAGTCTCCCTCCCATTGGATTCCATTGTGGCATTTTTGTATGTCCTTGTAAATGAGATTATATACAAATGAAAGAGAAATAATTGAAAGATACAAAAGGATTGAATGATTAATGCATTGTTGTTTATTTCTGGACATCAATATGAAGTGCTGTTTTTTTATTGCATACTAATATTTGGAAGCTCTGTAGTAGTTAATGGAAGGTGTTGCGTAACGAAACAATATTTGGGAGTGTAAACTTGCAAGGGTGGAGAAGCAGGAATTTGCACTTGAGCGGTGCAATTTATAAGTGGAGGTAGGGAATGAGAAGTAACATAGACAGAGAACAATTTTCTTGTAATAGTATAATAACAATGTAACTTTACTATAATGAGAATAATTGAAAATGATGCATCAAATAGCTTAAGGAAATAAGTGATCATAGTATAGGTTAAGAGAATGGCCAAAACACACAGTCAAAGATGATGTGTTAAGATGATTTGTTAGGATAACCAATTGATATAGGGTTATCAGTTTTGAGAAATGATGGTGACAATTAATTAGTAGCATGCAATAAATTATCATTTTTTAATATTAATGAAGGAACATGCATGTGAGATTTTCAAGTGTTACTTACACTCAAAGATTATTTTGTGAGATGTATATAGACATGATAGATATATAATGTTATCTCGACATATTTCCTGCCTTAGGATAGATGTATATAGACATGATAGATATATAGGTATATCAGATAGGATTATTGTAACGACCCAAAGTCGTTATTTTGCAAATTAGGTCAGAATCCTGCCTTAGGAATCAGGATCCCGGGAATTTCAATTTAGGGCAAACAAAACTACCAATAGATAGAAATAAGTTTTAGATCAAAGTGCCCTAGTTTGAGAAAATTCGATTAACGGAAGCTCCCGTTCTATTTTTTGAAATTTCTAAATTTTAAAATCGAAACATTGGAATACATGTCCGAATTCATCGTTTTCAGTGTCGACATGTTAAGTATATTATTTAAAAGCTGCTCGAGAAATTTCATCAAATTCTGAGCGCCGATTTGATCGTGACAAATTTTCGAAGTTTTGAACCTTTAAAATTAAAATAAAATAAAACTTTGCTCTAAATTGAAAATTTTTGGCGCGGGGTGTTTGTCATGTCGTAACACACCTCGGAGCCAAGTTTCGTTGCATATGGATGCCAAACGGCGGAAAATGCAATTAATTTAAAGTTTAAATAAAATAGCATCGAATATATTTTTTATGCAAATAGCCATTAGTGACTTGTTTTTTTCATTACTAGACATAAATTCAACTACGATAACAAATACACGAATCCGCAATATAAGTACCATCATTGCAGCCTTATGCACAACATCAACTGATCCAAATTTTAATAGCATTTACCACATAAACATATGTAGTTCAATGCAAAAAAAGGCTGAGAATTTAAATATAACCACATACTTGATATTTTAATTAGTTTATTATTTTGCTTCAAAAAAATTAAGTCTGATCAATGCCGTTCAGCAAAAATGTTATCCATATCATATTATCTAGTCCTTTATTAAAAACTCATAATTTAATTTCAAAAACTACTCTGAATTTTGGGTCAACTTCAACAACCTTCAAAAATCAACGATTCACCACGCATGTCATTTTGTGAAATCGAAAATTATGCTTAGAAAAATTAAATTTACTTTCACCACATGTGAAATGAAGTTGTTAAAATTTTGGTGCAAGTTTCCTCAGAATCGATATCAGAAAAAATTTTTGTAAAAGTCAAATTTTTGTAAAAAAAAACTTTTTAAGTTTTTTTAAAACCCTATCCAATCCCTCGTTCCCTCACATGAGTCATTGTCGCCTCAAAGCGTGGTTTTCTTTTAAGAATCCCAAGCTCTCCCCTCTTTCGACATACTCTCGCACTCATGTTCAACCATCCATGACCAAGCCCTAACCGGTCATGTAAAGGTCAGTGAACCCAATTGACCCTTCCCCGCATCTTAGCTGACCAAGATTGACCCCATCCTCAACGCCAACTCATGTGCAAGCAAGGGACAAACCCATGCCACCTCCTCTCCTATCCTCAACCATTGGTCAAACCTCTAGTGCCAACCCTTCCATCCAAATAGCGACCTCCCACCATGTGGCTGAACCACGCCAAGGACGTCTGCTACCCATCCTCTCCAACAGCCACCAAGCAGGCCCTCCTCACTTTCATTTTCCTCTCGCCTTATTTCTTATCTCATTTACTTCCTAATTATTTTTAGTATGATTTTAACCATAAAAAATTGCCAATTACAGAATTAGCACCATTCAAATCGAAGTCAGATTGCCTCTGATTTAGTGCTTCTGCGATGTACACGACCCCGACAATAGGCCCAGAGCATAGCCAATGACCTCTCATTACCCCTTAAGGTATTGGTTTTTATAAATATCAAAATTTATTGCTTTAATCAAAAGTATATTCATTAACTTTAAATAGTTTGCTTTACAATTAGGATTTTATCGACAACACGTACGTCATACATCATACTCGACACAATCCACAAAAATCTTAATTCACAAGTTTAATCATTTATATAAGCAAATAAAGCTTAGATTAAATCATAACCTTCTGAATACATGTATAAAAGAAAGATTTTAGTCGATTTAGATGAGTTAATTAAAGGAACACCACAAAAAAGAGATTTTTTTATAGAAGGAGATTTAAATGGACAAGTTGAAAGAACAATTAAATAATTTAGTATTTATGTTGGCTTTAATGTTTTAGAATAAAGAAAGAAGAATAATTTTGATGTTTACTTTAGCTTATAATCTTATGATTGTCAATGCTTTAAGAAAAAGAAGAAACATATTATTATTTATAAAAATAAGACTTCTAAAACTCAGATTGATTATTTTCACTTAAGAAAATTGGATCATTGATATAGTAAGGATTGTGATTATTCCAAGTAATTGTTTAACAACCCAACATATTTTATTGGTTGTGGATTTAAGAAAAAGGGGCAACAAAAATAATATTAAATCTAAAGTATGTCATAAAATTAGATGATGGGATATTAAGAATGGTAACATTGATATTTTTAGAACTGAAATTTTAAAAGAGCGTTGGGATTTTGAGGGTGTTATGTGGATATCAGTTGCTAGTTGTATTTGCAATATAGCAAGGAATTTATTTGACAAATCAAAAGAAATACTACCCAATTATAACTATACATGATGGTGAAAATAAGATGTTAAGTTAAAATTAAAGATAAAAAGGCATACTATAAAGAATAGTTTAAATGTAAGGGTGAGAAAAAATTGAATAAATATAAATCAATTTGTTGTGAATCTAAAATAATAGTTCTTAATACTAAGAGTGCAGCATTCGAGAATTTTTATAATAAATTAAAAACTGTGGAGGGAGATAAACAAATTTATAAGCTAGTCAAATTAATAGATAATAGAACAAAAAAAATTGACTCATCTAAAATATAGCAAAGATGATAATCAAAAAAAAAATTTAAGGATAAAAATATTTAGCAAAGATTGATGGATTATTTTAGTAAACTTTTTTAATGAAGATTGTACCAATCAACTAATATAAGTGAGTTCAATAGTTATAAAAATAGTATCAATTGCACTTTTATTCGACGTGTTTGTAAAACTGAGATTGGAATGCTTTAAAGAGAATGAGCAAAAAAACAACAATATCGAAAGACATCCCTATTGATGTATTGCAATTATTGGGTGAGAAAGAAATTTCTTGGCTTACCTAGTAAATTAATGTTATTTTAAAGACTAAAAAGATGTCAAATAAATAAAGAAATAAAATAAGTTACCTATTTACAGGAATAAATGCAATGCTCAAGACTGCAAATTAAAGACTAATCAAGTTAATGTGTAATACATAAATTTTAGGAGTGTAACTAAATACACATTACAATTAAATACTTCTTTTTCAAATTCCATAGTTTTATGCCAGGTAAATCTACCATGGAAGCTATACATATTCTAAGAAATTTAATGAAAAATTCAAAGAAAGACAAGCAGTACCAAGAAAAATTCTTTGGAGAGATTTAGACAGAAAAATAAATTGTGTTGCATATATTGTATTTTTAGAGATATGTATAATGGAGTTGTGACATGTGATCGATCGCAATGTGGCTTATCTAATGATTTTTCTGTTACTATTAGATTACATCAAAATTTAACTCTTAGCGCATATTTTTTTGCTTTAATTATGGATGTTCTTACTGAACACATTTAAGAGGATTTTCCTTGGTGCATGTTATTTGCATATGGCATTTTGATAATTGAAGAGATTAAGGATGAGTTGAAGAAAACTTGATTGTGAAGAACTACTTTAAAATATAAAAGTTTTCATCATAATAGATCTAAAACATAATATATAGTATAAGTTCAATTGTATTAGAAACATAAATCTCGAAGACATAAATATTGAGGTCCATGTGATCAAGAAGAGTAAGTGGTTTAAATACTTTGATTCAATTATTCAAAATAATGGTGAAATAAAGAGCAAATGTGTTTAATAAGATGCAAGTTCATTGGATGAAATGGATAAGCGCTTTTGGAGTACAATGCAAAATTAAGGAGAGTTTGTTAGAGCAGTTATATGCTCATGTTATATAGGGCTAAAAATTGGCGAACAAAGAAGAAACTAATCGATAAAATAAGAGTTAAAGAGATTATGGTTAGGTGGATGAGTGATTATATTTGTAAGGATAAAATAAAAAATATGTATTTTCGCAACACTGTTAGAGTGGCTCCAAGTAGATAAGATTAGAGAATGTAGCCCTAAGATGATTCGGGCATTTTAATAATTAAATTAATGGCATATTGGATGTTGTTGTTGTAATATTATTATTAATCAACAATTCAATAAATGCTAATAATTTAATTAAAGATTTTATTCATTTTTTAATTAATAAATAATTTAATAATTTTAAATTATTAATCTTTTGATTAATGTTTTTAAATATTATAATTATTATATTATTTATTTAAAGATAAGCAATCTCTGTAAAATTTTGGCAACATGATCGTATGTCGTGGATTTTATCAATATATTTGACAAAATATTGGCAGCATAATGCCGCAAAATAATATAAAAAATAATGCTCTCGGGACACAAATCTAAGGTCAATGGAATGTGTCTATAATCATCCTGACCAACTCTGAGAGAGTGATACACAGGTCTTCAAAGTCTTCTTCACCCGACCGATTTCTAAGAGCAACGACATGTAGAACTTCAAAATCCACTTCACCTAGCTGGCTTCTAAGAGCATCGATATGCTGGTTCTTCTCCTATAATAACATGTACATGTACTTGCCTTTAAATATGTTTATACCCTAAATTTGTATACTTGTTTTCCCCTTTTATTATCTAATTCTTCTGGTAGTTGGCTTTTCTTACCTTCCTCTTGCCTTTTTCCTTTCTCCTCTGGCTCATGCGCACAGGACATTGCCTAAGTTTATTTTTGTGTGCATCGAAGGGGGTGCTCGGCTTTTATAGGCATAGGGGAAGTGATTCTTCATGCAGTTAATGCAGTTGTTTCCATGTAGTTGTCAAGCAGTTGTTGCAAGATTTTAAGTAGTGGTTTCCAAGTAAAGGCTAATGCAATTGGTGACTGCTAGGATAGTGGATGGCTGCTGACAGTTGCTTGCACATCATGGTGATTTCGAGCGATTTTAATAACAAGTCAACATTTTTTGTATGTGTTTGGGTCTTAAAATTGAAAGCAACTATCTTTGATGCGGACCTCCAACATCTGGTGATGAGGTTTGCATAGGTTGTGAGCAAATGAGACTTGAAAATCTAGAGCATAAACAGAAGAGAGAGAGAGATTGGAATCTATAACGTACGTGAGCGACGCACAAGGCAAAGTCGAGGGTGATTGACTCTGCGACGTATGCAAACGACACACTAGGTGGAGGCATCGACGACAAATGATCTTATCTTCTTCTTTATTCGCATTTTCATCTTTTTTTTTACTTTAAACAAGCACCTTTGTGAGAATTATCATACAATCACAACCACTAGATTATAAATTTTTGAAGAGTACTCAAGGCATTGTTAGCCTTAAGTTTAGAGGTTGAGAATTTAAACTAGGCAATCCTAACCAACAATCTAGAAGGATTAGCCTTTGATAACATACCAAAACTCTAACACAAGAAAAACCAAAAGAATAGATAAAATGTGTTAATAAGTATAATATTTAATTAAGATTCTCACAACTCGGCTCAATAAGCTTGAGAAACAAAGGTAGGATGCGAAAATATAGAATTTGCATTTCTAATCTCCATATAAAATTAAACTAATGGCTATCAAAAAACCATGAAAGAGCCACTATTCTTCCAACCAATATTTCATGAACGAAATGCCACTTAGAAACAACTGCCATGTGTACTTGTTGAGTGGATATAATTGCGTAAGTTTCGTTAACACATTCTTTAGTATTAAAGAACTAGCATCCAAAATAGTTCATAACACAGCACAGCACATAGCAAAATCTATTCATTCAAAAATCTGCACTCACAAACCCCCACTGCTAGAAAGCGTTCCAATTAACTTTTAGAAAATTAGAATGATGATTGTTATTTGATTCTCAAAATATGCCCATGCAGAAGATGCTCGCTCACAAATTCAACCACCAAAGTTATCAATGGTATCCTTCTAGTTTTTCAAAATAATTTGAATTGATAGATAACAAGTACTTAAAGAAGAATAACATGGGCAATGAATGTTTTCCATTGTGCATTTACACTGAATAATCATATTCATAATATGCAGTTTTAATGTGGTAAAACAAACTAGGGATTATTAACAATATTACCTAATTTTACCATTTTAACCTTCTTACTCCCACCGTATGATCAAAACCGCTCACAACAGCTCATCTCTTCGTGTGCTCTATATATCACGCTTCACTCCCTCCATATGGGAATGCAAAGGTATTTACCCTAATTCTCGCATCCTCCCATGTCTTTGTTTACGCTTTCATGTATCATAATTCTAAGGAGAGTAGATCTCCATCCGCTCTAGAATCAACTTCTCGATGTCCTTCAAGAGAATCATCCTCGGTGCTATAACTTCCCCATCCCAATCAGGAAGCTCCACCTCTCGATCGAATCTTCTCAAAGATTCATCACATTCTTCCGGTGAAACGCAATGATAAGAACTACTCCATCTTGCGTGCACAATTTCTCCACATTTTCCGTGCACACGAATTGATCTACGTCGATGGTTCCCACTCAACTCCTATATTTCTCGCCCATAACGAACCAAATCCAAAATACCTAATCAGGTATAAACAAGATCAAATGATCTTGACTTGGATCATATCCTCCTTGACAGAATCCATGTTCGCTCAAGTGCTCGGCAACGATACCTCTTTCACAATCTGAAAAGCCCTCTCCGACTTTGCATCATCCAATCAGGTGCGCGTACAACAACTAAAACTGTAGCTACATGGCATAAAAAAGGATCCCTATCAATGTTCAACTACCTCCAAAAGGCCAAGCATCAAGCACATCAGCACACTGTCGTCAACACTCCAACCTCAAAATAGCTAACTGTTCTCAGCATCCTGACCGATCTAGGACATTAAGCCTTTCTCACCGCTACAATCACTGCTCGCATTGACCGACTCACCCGGACGAACTTTCTGGAATCCTCATCAACCATTAACTAATGTACCCGATCTCCTCAACCTTCCGGATGCATTTGCTCCAACACCACATGCCCATACTATTGTTGCTCCAGTAAGTGATGGGGGTGAAGTGGTGAAAGTAGTTTGCAAGTGGGGAAACCACCGTTTAACTTCAAACAACAGTTTGGAGGACCAAATGAAGTCGAAATCGGATGATATTTTAGAATGTTGTGTGGATGAACGTTGAAAAATTGTAAGCACTGATTTCAAAGGAATTAGTGGAGATTTGAGAGAGATCTGATGAGTGGTGTCCAAACGTCACACTTTGTACAATATTCATAAAGTGGACGATTGAATGGGCAAATAAAGTCAGAATCGAACGAAACTATATTCGTTGCGAAGCTAACAGAGAACACTTATAGACATACCAAAAGATTACAGAAAAAAAAGAAACAAGGGAAAACTATCAAGATTATCCACACCCTAGTCCTTCGAGGTTGTACACACCCCGAAGCTTAGTCAGTTGTGCACACCAACGGCCGTTCCAGTTGCCCACACAAAAACTCAAAAGCTTTAAGCGAAAATTCAGAGAAGAAAACATTCATCAACCAATAGAATTCAGAAACACTACAATATATAGCCCTTGTAAACACTAGGGTCAACCCTTGATCAAATGACCATAATACCCCTCCTTAACACCCTTTAAATTCCCAAGTGACTCTTCCACCCAACCTTGATGGAGGATGACCAAATGCATCATGACAACATTATCCATCAACCCCATACATGAAAAATAAAAATAAAGCAAAACAAGTAATCGGGTTCACCCGATTAACCCAAAACTGAAAACATGACTCATTCGATGAACCGACACAACAAACTAGACCTGCATGCATATGAAAATAAAAATACAATATTATTACATTAAATTACTCCTAAAACTCTAAAAAATAAACTAAAATTAATTCTTCAAATATTCAACTCAACATAAGCTTGCGTCACAATGCGGGGTCGAACCAATGGTGGTTGTGTTGCATCATTTCCCCCAAGAACTCAGCTCTGCGGAGTTGAAATCTAGGTAATCATTTAAGAGATTTGGGTCCAACTTTTGAAGCTCCATCTTTGTCACTCACGTGTCCTCAGAAGGCGACTTATTCTTCCACCTAATCAAAAACTTGTGATCTTCATGTATGCATGCATAAATCTCATAAGTAACAATAGATTCAATCTCAAATAAAGGTGTAGGAACTTAAGTGTAGATTTGTCATTATTCCCTAGAATAGAGTCAAGCCCTACATATTATGAAGTAAAATCAATAGAAAAGGAAAAAATTCTGATACTATATATGCTAAATTGTTACAATTAATTTGTATTTGACATAGGAAACTAACTTTACATCACAATCAGACACTAAAGTGTTGGGCACTCCATGTAGCTTAACAACCTCTTTAAAGAAAAGACTAGCAACATGAGATGCGTCTGTGGTCTTAGAACATGGGGTGAAATGTGCCATTTTACAAATACACTATCATGTTGATGCATTGTCCTAGATAATCCCAACACAAAATTCATCGAGAGATCCTCCCATTGCCTATATGAAATAGGTAGAGCCGAATACTTACCAAATTTCTGCTTAGTCATTTTTGCTCTTCTACAAACTAGACACTGAGACACAAATCTACCCATGTTTCTCTTCAGTGATGGCCAGTAAAACTTCTCAATAAGATAGATCATTTTGTCTCACTCTAAGTGTCCTGCAATCCCTCCATAATGCAACACACTAATCAGAAAGATCCTAAGGATACACGATATCGACCTCTAAATAAATACCCTTGGACAATGTGATAATCAAAACTATTCCATCATGACTGAACCATGGTACCTGAACTCTGGGGCAACACACCATGTCACACCATCCATTGATTCTGTACAAGCAGTGCAACCTTATCATGGACCTGAAAAGCTTCAAATCGGTAATGGTTCTTCTATACCCATTAATCACACAAGTGATGCGATTCTCCCCACCCCCAACTCTTCTTTTACTCGTACTCTTCAAGTCCACATATTTCAAAAAAACTTATATCTATCAATCAATTCACTCATGATAATAATGTACTAATTGAATTTCATACTACTTATTACCTTGTGAAGGATTTGGCTTTGAAACAGGTCTTTCACCGCCACACGCTCAATAATTGACTCTACTCATTTTTGGCCACTCAACCCATGTCCTTTCAAACCAACGTGAGCTCCACCACCATCTGGCATCAGCGCCCGACCATGTATCCTTTAATAAACTCAAGAATGTTGCCAATCAGATTTTCGTTCATTCTGCAAAGTTATCCTCTTGTGAATCGTGTCATATGTTTAAAGAGCATCATGTTCCTTTAAAGAATAGTATCACAATCCTGATACTATATATGCTAAACCGTTACAATTGATTTGTACCAGACATATGGGGACCTTCTCCTATTATTTCTACATATTCTTTCAAATATTATATAATCTTTATTGATACTTTTTCGAATTTTAAGTGATTGTATCCGATGACAATAAAATCTGATGCTCTTAATACTTTTCTCTTTGAAAACCATAGTTGAACATCGCCTTACCTCTAAAAATCATCTCTTTCCAATCTGATGGCGGAAGTGAATACATGAAATTCACAAAAACTCTTGAGCACTTTGGCATCTATCACAAGTTCTCTGCCCCATACACCCCTAAGCAAAATAGAAAGGCTAAGTGGAAACACCGGCACATTGTCGAAACCGGTCGTACTCTTCTCTTTCACTCACCTTTATCAACAAAATTCTAGGCCATTGCATTTCAAACAGCCACCTACCTCATTAATCGCCTTCCATCCCGCACCTGTCTAAGCAAATCTTTTTTTGAAATCCTTTTCCAACATGTTCCAAATTATCATTTCTTCAAAAAATCCTTTGGGTGCTGTGATATCCGTGATTCCGTCTCTATGCTGAAAATAAACTCATCTCACAATATCATCCTTGTGTATTCATCAGGTATAGCAGTATTTATAAAGCCTATCTATGTTATAACATTGAAAATTATAAGGTTTATGGAGTGCAGCATGTCTCCTTTGATGAACCTAGGTTTCCTTTTTAGAAAATCAGCCATACAAATTCTTCAGAATCACCTTCACCACACATCGTAACACCCATTCTCGTACCTCAGCTGCTCAAGCCAGATATCTCCAGGCAGCCTGCTTGCAGCCATAGACCCGCCCCTACCAGACAGCATATTCATCTATTCCAGGTAGCCAACTCATCGCCAGCGGTCCACACTTTCTCCAGTTCCATTCAGTCCGCCATTGCCCACCGCTGCTTCCTCGCTTCAACCACGTGATATGCCCACAGCTCCGTCCAGCCAATCCTTGCCCACTATTATCTCCACGCTTCAACCCCCATTCAACCGCAATTCCCACCCAATGAAAACCAAAAGCAAAATCGGGCACCACATGCCTTAGGTGCTCACCATCACCTCCTCCATTCCCTCAGTGGTTCCCACTACTTTTCCCAAGCTCAAAAACCACCTAAGTTGAAGTGATGCAACAAAAGTTCCGAGCCCTTTAAAAAAAGGCAATTGGTCCCTTGTACCTCGCCCGCATAATGCCAACATTGTTGGATGTAAGTGGTACAAATTGAAGCTCAATTGTGATGGATTCATGGCTCGTCACAAGACCCGCCTTGTCGCCAAAAGGTACACACAAAAGGAAGGCATCGACTAATATGAAACCTTTAGTCCGGTTGTTAAACCGGTTAATATTCAAATGGTTTTCATTCTAGCGTTCACCTTCAAATGGAATATTCGGCAACTCGACTTTGACAATGCCTTTCTGAATGGGAACCTTAATGAGGACACCTGGCTTCATCTCATCCACTCAGACACACTTCATGTGCAAGTTCATAAAGCTAAAACAGTCCCTTTGTTTGTGGCATTAAAAAACTATCCACATCCTTGCTCTCTTTGGGTACACGAACATCGTCAACAACACCTCCGTCTTTATCTTCCTCCAAAAAGACGTATGTGGATGATGTTCTCCTCACGAGAAATTATTCCATCATGCTTGATAAACCTGTCTCTTTTTAGCGAACTTAATTCGATCTCAAAGACTTGGGAACATCCATCAATTTCTAAACATTAATGTTCAATCCTCACCAACCTCCTTGTCCCTATCTAAACAACACTACATCTTCGACCTGCTTCTTAAAGCAAACATGCAAACCTCCAAACCAACTCCAACACCAATGACTTCCGAATAGCTCTGACATCCCGAACAACACTCCATTCTAAGATGGCACCCTCTACCGTAATGTCGTTGGGGCACTTCAATACTTGCAACACACACATCTGAATATTACCTTTAGTGTCAACAGAGCCTGCATTCCATACACAGCCCGACCAGCCCATATTGGTCCAAAGTCAAGTGCATCTTTCACTATCTTCAGAGTAATGCATCCTCTGGTTTATTACATAAAACTCTACCTACTTTCACCATCTCTGTCTTTTGTGATGCTAATTGGCCGGAGATTTCTTTGGTGACAATCTTGTTTCATGGTTCTCAAAGAAACAACAAATTGTGGCTATATCTAGAACTAAAGCCGAGTACATGCCCATAATCAACGCCATTAGTGAAGTTCTATGGATCACGTCTCTCCTGCAAGAACTTGAATTCCCCCTTGGGTTCGCTCCCACAATTCATTGTGATAACCTTAGCTCAGTTTACCTCACCGCCAAGCCACTCCTACATACACACATGAAGCATGTGAAAGCGGATTACCACTTCGTTCGTGACCTGGTCAACCGCCTCAACATCTGCCATGTTTCAAGAGATCAGCAACTTGCCGACATCCTCACAAAGCCTCTACCAATCAATAAGTTCTATGAGATTGCCAACAAGCTCATCCACCAACCGGCAATGACCTTGTGAGGGCAAATTAAGGCATTTTACCCTTCTTATTACCTAATTTTACCATTTTACCCTTCTTATTTCCCCGTACGATCAAAATCGCTCACAACATCTCATCTCTTCGTGCGCTCTATATATTGCTTCACTCCCTCCAGTTCATATGGGAATGGCAAAGGTATTTACTCTAACTCTCTCGCATCCTCTCGCATCTTCTTTTACGCTTTCAGGGATAAGCTGATTCATACTATTTAAGGCACCAATGAAGAAGGATGCTGATATTTCTCACTTTGTTCATGAATTGAAATTATTTGATATGCAAGATCATAAAATTATTGATAAATAGAAATCTCTTTGTATGGCTAATAAAATAAATGAAGATATAGAGGCTAATATCAATCCTATGGTTGCATTTAGAAATGCACTTGATCAATTGCTTGGGTTGTTGTTAGCTCATGATAGATAATGAAGCCAAAAAGAAATCACGAGCCAACAAAAGAAAGCAAAAATCATTGCATTACAAGTAGAAAAAGAGTTATCCACAGTTTAAGGATGATGAATCACATGCTATATCGAGCTGTTTTGACAGCGTTATACAACAAAACAGGAAACCAGCACAAGTAATTAACTAATAGGATATCAAAGGCCGGTACACTATTCTAGTGCAAACCCAACAATCAATTTTATGATGAAATATGAGATAACAGCAGAAAAACCTGTCCATTAAGTTTAAAGTAGTACCTTACCCTGCTGTAGTATTTCCCAAAATACAGCAAAATGATTTTTAGCTTCCATTTAGGTTCTCCAAAGGCCTATTATACACCGCCAAATTTTAGATTAGATTACAGAAATAACATTATTAAAGATTATATCAAATCAAAAGGATCAAATGATCAAGCAGATATTTAGCACCACATTTCAACAATTTTAGAAAAGAAAAACTGAAAACAAAACGGTAAATAAAAATAGAGATAATTGCTGGCAATGCACCCAAAACTTAAGTTGTTATTAGTCTAGCAATCAAAGTTGTGTTTTACAAAACTACAAACTAACCTATCAAAACTTCAGATAATTTTAATGGTTGGAAGAACTCATGTGCATGGAATTTTTGGTGTATATAGGGATTTAGGTGGCAGTTCAGGTTTGGTTGTTACTGCCATTGTTGTTGTAGTTGTTGTTGATGGAGATTTGGGTGGTACTTTTGTGTATACTGAAGTTATGAGTAGAAACTTCATACTCCAATTAAAAAACATACAACTACAATGAAATGTTAGAAACCAAGAAACAAAAGAGTATTTTAACTACCAAGATAAATTATGTTCTTTGTGACCCAATATATAGCATTTCTTACAACATAACTATCCATTATAATACTACATACTAAGAACCTGCACTTGCAGCATTGAAAACAAAAACCTCAAATATTGATATAAAAGCATTTATCTATTTATTTCATTAGCTCTAACAATTAGCACTTTCAACAATTTTGTCATCAAAAGATGCAGTGACAAGGTACAATAAAAGCACAACAGTCCAGAGCAAAATCCCAGAGAAATTATATCATTCAAAAATAGAACAGTAAATAATTAGATAATTAATTACAAAAAAGAAAGTTCAACAGGTGACAAACTGAAAAAAAATCAATAAATTTTAACTAGAGATACAACCTGAAATTTATTTGCTAATTAAAATTTTCAACATGCGAGACCAATTGAACAATCAAAACACACTACCATAATCTTAAAAAAATTTATTAACTCTGTTATTGAAGAACTGGACATAACAAAAATCTAGAAAGTTTAACTAGAGAAACTATAGCGCCCCTTCCCATTGCCGCACACAACTGAGGTGATTTAAGAAACAACAATTGGCGGCAGAACAGTACGTTACTCGAGAAGCACTGCTGAACCTCCCTGAATATCTGTTGCAACTAAACTGCTGAGACTCAACACCAAAAAGAGAGCTGAGTACTAATCCTTATGTGATGTCCCGACGCCGGTTCAGCGGAAACCGTTCCGACATCAGATGGTCACTTTCCGCAGGATCATATTGAGTAACTTGATAAAAAAAAGGGAACAAACATATAAAAGTCAAAGATAATATTCATTTATTTCAATATTCATATTACAAGATCTTTTCAACACTCATACAAAAATGAAAATAAAGAAAAAAAAAATTAAACAAGGAAAATAGCATCGTGGATCTATCAGTAGTTTGAACATTTTAAGCATTAGGGTTCTTGTGTGTATTCCCCCAAGAGCACCAGACCTGGTATTGTACAGAAAACAATACCGGGATTGGAATTCCCAGTAATTAGAGAATACTTTAAGTACTGCAGTACACAATAATATTTATATTTTAAAAAGAAGATGTGATTAGCAAAAGTGAGGCAATAATAAAATGCAGAAAAAATAAGGCAATAGCGCGAAATAAACAATTTCCTACAACGAGTATTATTTATCAAATAAAGATTACTGATGTCATTTTCCAGTAATTAACCCCGAATATTACTGATGTCCTTTTCCAATAGCAACCCCGAATGTTATTGATATCATTTTCCAATAACAACCATGAATGTTGCTGATGTCATTTTTCCAGCAACAACCACGAATATTATTGATGTCATTTTCCAGTAACAATCCCTAATGTTGCTGATGTCATTTTTCCAGCAACAACCCCGAATATTATCATGTTGGTTCTGAACAACCAACCAAGCTTCAAATAAATTTGGCTCAAAGCAAATAAGCGAAGCAGTAAAAATACAATAAAAATATAATACTTGTCATGTACTTGGTACCTTTGTTTTTTAGGTTTAGATGAGTGACAGTTCACTCAATCTGCATTTAGATTCGGATATCTTAAGTTAGCTTTTTAATCTAATATTTTAGGAGTCATTTTTCATCTTTACTTTGATTCTGTTCTCTTTTCATTTTTTTTTCTATCAAGATTGAAGTTCGATTTATTTAAGCTGCTATTAAAGCAATTATAATCATTAAAATGTTATAAAAATGACTTAATTGAAATTAATAAAATTGGAAATAATAGTCGCTTCATAACATTTGTATTGTTCTCATTATTAATTAATGAGAATAATATTAATGTGAATGACTAGATATTAATTTAATAATTTTAATAAGTAGAGAGTAACAAGATTAGAAAAATGTTCCTTCCATTTTATTCCTTTCCAACTCCTTTTTACCTTAAGATTAGGATCGCCGGGAAACGGAGGGAGACCAAAATAGGGTGGCCGTAGGCTGGAGGAGGGTTTGAGGGCTGCTTTTGGCCGGTCGGAGGAGGCAACTAGCCGGCAGGGTGGCTGGGTCGACTGTTGCTGGCTGGCTGGAGCTGAGTAGGAGGGGCTGGCAGGGAGAGGGACTGGCTGTGAAGGGAAGGAGGGTTGCTGGCAGGAGGCTTGGAGATGAGCTGCTGCTGTGAGGGAGAAGTGGGGAGGCTGATGTGGGTGAGGAAGGGGAGGGCTGGGAGCATATGTAGGCGAGAGGGAGGGAAAGGGGATCGGGGTATCGGCCCACTTGGCCGACAGCCTGCGCCAAAAACGACGCAGGCAGGCAGAAGGTTCAGTTGAAGGCTCTATCGCGATTAGGCGAACAGGGGGCGAACGGGGAAACAAAGGAAAAACAAAGAAAATGAAAAAAAATACTTAAACTTAAATTAATCGCATTTTTCCGCCGTTTGGCGTCCAAATACAACGAAATTTAACACCGATGTGTGTTATGACATAACAAACACCCTCGCACCGAAAATTTTTTATTCAGATAAATAATTTTATTTTATACTAATTTTTTAGGTTTAAAACTTCGAAAATTAGCCACGATCAAACTGGCGCTCAGAATTTGATGAAACTTTTCGAACAGCCTTTAAGTAATATACTTAACACAATGATACTAAAAATGATGAATTTGGATACATATTTCAATGTTCTTTATTTTTACAATTTAAATAAATCAAAAAATAAGGCGGGAGCTTCCGTTATTCGAATTTTTCGCAAACTATGGCACTTTGATCTTATAATTCTTCTTATATAAGGGTATTTTTATTTTCCCTAATTCAAAATTCCCAAGGATACTGATTTCTGAGGTGGGATTTGACCTAAACTGCAAAGTAACAACTTTGGGTCATTACACCTTAAGATAAGTGTAAAGCCCTTATTTTAAGTATTAGATAGAGTACTTAGGTACATTGGATTATAAGTAGAGTTGAAAAAAAAATTCAATATACATGAGTATTAGCATTTCATATATGTTGATCATATCACAATACTAAGTATAAGTAGTAGTAAATACAGAGTACGGAAGCTGAAGCATAATCCAGATCATTCATCACAAAAGCTAAGTAAAATATTCATCTCAGAAAGGAAAAAAAAATACATTCCGAGAATAAAGTTATTACAAACAGTTTCTAGTGCTCCACAAACTCCTCTTGAATATCCTGAGTAGCCTCCTGATCTTACTCCACAAGCTGCTCTGGATCTAGCAAATTGTCGGATCCCAAAAGTACCATGTGCTAAACAATAAGTCTAACATATCTAAAGCTACTCTAAATAATTATAGTTATCTAAAGTTTAACATTTAAGCAATTCAACAAAACTGTATAAGAAGATATTTAAACAGCTGAAAATCTAAAACCGCACAAAACTAAAAGTAAAGTAAAACAGGAGCTGAAAACTGAGTACTAAAGACAGAAATGCAGTAAGAAAACTGAAACTAAAAAAATACTGATATAAAACTATGTTATACGCCACTAAATATATATTTATGCATCTGAATATGCCATAGAACTGCATGTCATAGATATGCCAGACTCGATGTCACATGACATCCCACAGAATCCTAGATGAGTGAACGCTCCGATAACAGATTCTAGGTGAGCACATCACTTCGCTAACAGATCCTAGTCCGCTAATGCTGATATGACTCCAATGTTCAGAATTCATCTAAATGAATTCTTACTTCTATCTTAATCTTACTGAATTCATTATTTACTATAGATTTACCCTAAATTATCACATGGGAAGATTACATATACATGATTTAGTATATTTATAAAGATAACTTGAAACACTTAATTTATTTAATTACACTTATCAATGCGCACAAATATAAGGGACAGAATCATTTTACAATTTATTCTCTCAAACTAAAATATTTGATTCTCAACCTAAAAATGTAACTTAAAGTGTCCTAAGAAAGGTAATTTAAAATACTTAGTTTGTTTAACTGCACTTATTAATACGCACAAAGATAAGGGACATAATCCTTTTACAGTTTATTCTCTCAAACTAAGTTGTTCGATTCCCAACCTAAAACACACTTGGGACTTAGGATGTTTATCCTGAACTAAGCTGTACTTATCCAGTTACATAGAATAAGATCGAGACTCTACAGTTCTATTCAAGGCAAATCATCCAATTTCATCTTGTACTGAATAATTCAGCTCCATAAAAATGCACTATCTGCTCCATTTTATAATACTACTGATTCTAACAATTCTATTTATGAATTAAGGAGTACAAACTAATATATCCACACTCCATTGTGATGAGTCCTACACAGAGATTCCAAGGATGTGACATAAAAGTCACTCAATTTAGGATACTACCATAAGAAATGACTCTAATCTAAAATCTCTAAATTATCCTACCACAAGGATCTAAGATCAACAGCTAAAGTTAAAATGATTCATCTAAGTTTCTACCTCAAAATCAAACAATAAATTTTTCCTACCTCAGTAGTTCACCTATTTAAAAGGTCTGCCAATTTAATTAATCTAAACATTATCTTCTAATTTACAATTTTAAGTACAAAATGATTCACTCATGCTCAGGTTATAATCTAAGTTATTTATAATTTACTTAGACTTATATTCTTTAACATATAATTTGAATTAATCTATACTACAGTTATGGGACAAAATCAGGTGAATTATTGAGAAATGATTGAGTTCACAAATCAAGTTCATTTTATAGTTTATCTTATGCTAAATATGTTACTTAAGAGAAAATCAAAAATCTTAAGGTTAGATTCAGACAGTAAATCAATTTGAACTTGTTATAGATCCTTATCCTTCTAGTTTACTAATCTAAGATCAATGACAAATCAGCAATGATTGATTGGAATTATATAAGTTTTTTGATGTCCAAATCAAGTGTATTATTCAAGCTAATTAAGTTTGAGAATTAATCTAATCAAGTTATGATTTAATCCCAAACTTGACCTCAATAAGATTATTTGCATAGATGTTGGTCCATATGAAAATAAGTAAGTTTATTGTCAATTATTGGTGTTCAATTCAACATTAATTCAATTATTAATTTCCTTAAACATTTTCTTAAGTTAATTAGAATTTAAATCTTAATTAAGGTTAATTCAAAGATCTAAATGTCCAAGCTAGAATTTAAGTTTTCTAACATGCATATTTCTAATTATGAAGCATATAAATATGACATAAATAAAAATAGAGAGTAATTAAGGACTATCATTTGCAAATAACATGCACCCGAAACCTCCACTTAAATGTACTCAATAAGAATAATCATATTTAAAGCAAAAAATATATGAACTAAGAGTAGTCTTGAAGTAATCCAATAATAAATGGAAGATCATTAGATAAGCCACCATGCAATTAAACACATATTACAATCCCATAATACATTTATGTATCACGAAAATTATCTCTCCAAAGCTTCTCTCACCTCATGTACACAGATGATTTGATAATGTTTGCCCTATCTTCTAAGGCAGCGGGAAGAGAGGTGCAGCAGATTTTCATAGACTGGTAGTTGGATTGGACAATTTGTGAACTCGCACAAGTCACGGGTTGTCTTTAGCCGACAGACACCAGCTTACCGTTGGGCTTCAGGAGAGGGTCGTCACTCCGATACTTGGGAGTCACGGTCACTGGCCGACCTCCGCAGAGAGAAGATTTTGCAGCAGTTATTGAACAGGTTCAAGCTAAGATGGGCTCATGAAGCAGTCGTCACATTTCTCTTGCTGGCAGGTTATGCTTGATCAGATCTGTGCTCGCCATGATCCCCAACTACCTGATGTTGATTACCCGATTATGGACTCCTGCCTCTCTTACATTGAGGCTATTCTCCGTAAATTCCTTTGGGAAGGAGCGGAAGGTAGTGGTCTGCACTACTTGAGGTGGCAGGAGGACTGTTGACAGCTGGAGGCTTGTGGACCCAGGATCAGAGACTTGAGGCTTTGGAGGACTGTTCTTGTAGCCTGTCACACAATCAGCTACGTCAGTAGGGAGGACCTCCTATGGGTGAGATTCATAGAGTTCCGCTACCACCATCGGGGTGAGAACTTTACTGTTCGGCATTCTGATTCTGCAATTTTGAGAATACTGAGGTATGGGTGGTCGATCGTCCAGCGCCACACTCTGTCAGTGGAGGAGAGTTTGCAGTGGAAGGTCAACGCTTTCACGAAGATTCGGGCTAGCCAGATTTACAGAGCGGAGATGGGCAACCGGCCTTGGCAGTTTGCAGTCATGTGGGTGATGGCTTTAGGCCCCAGGGAGGCTTGTTTTGTGTGGCGATTACTCAGTGATGTTATCCCGATGAAATGTTGGTTGTTTAGGAGGGGACTCACGTAGTCAACGGCTTGCATATGGGGCTGTGATACTGATGAGGACAGTGAGCACTTCATGGCCCACTGCAGTTACACGAGGGCAATACTAAAGACTATTGTGCGTTGGGGCTTGGTGTCGGCCACTCTGACCTCCTGGGACCAGTTTACTACTTTATATTTGACTGCTAATGCGTCTCGTCACCACCGTTTCAGCTGTCAGGTTGTGGCCTGCTCCCTCTACCAAGCTTGGCGAGGTAGGACTAAACGTTCTCACGGCAATTCATACTCGACTCCACTGGTTTGTGCGGGTTCGATTCTCTCAGCGATGGTCAGTACTGGTCTACATGACCGATCTGATTTCTGGGGTTCCACGGGCCGCTAGGACCCCTCCACCTCCTTGAGATGGTTCCCCCCCCCGACTCGTTGGCTGAAGAGCAACATTGATGCTTCCTATAGATACGGGGAGCCTGCTGCTTTTGGTGGAGTTGTGTTCCGCGACTCAGAAGGTCACTTGCTCGTGCTGCTGGAGCCCGTTTAAAGGCCCTGTCTCCTCTCCAGGCAGAGATGCAGACGATTACTATTCTGCGACAAGCCCTCTTGCCCAGAGACGCTGACACTGAGAGAATCATCATAGAGGGCGGCTATCTTAGAGCGATCTGGAGGCTCAAACATGACTAAGAGGGGACTCTCCGTTCATGAGGCGGAGAGCGCCACGTTGATCGCCTTGCTTTCTTGCTGGACTTTTCTCGTGTGATTTTTGTTCACTGTTCGCGCGATGTGAATTGTGTGGCAGACTGTTGTTCTTTGTTAGCCCGATAGGTTTTCTTTTGTTATGGAGGATGTGCTCCCCATGAGGCTCTTAAACCTCCTATATGAGGACACCATAGAGTTTGATCCCGGTTGATGATGTACCGATGCTTTTACTTATTTATGCTTAGGTTACGATCGTCTTTCACAAATTCTCCCTCCAAAGAACTCTAAAGAACTTCTCTTGGTACTCAATCACAAGTATTTTCAAGATCAATAGAGACTAAATGAAGATCTTTTCTTTCAATGCATTTTTCCATTAAATCTTGTAAATGTATAGTTTCCATCATAGATCTACCTTGCATAAAATAACTTGATTTCTCCATTAACACAAGATTTCAATTTTTAATAGCTAATTTACTAAAATACTTCACTAATTCTTTAAAATTGCCCAAAATAGTCCATTGACTCTAGTAAATCCTAATCTATTCCATTAACTCTTAAAATTGATGCATATTTAATCCCATAATTAAATTTAATAACATCACAACAACTTTCACTACAAACAAGATATTTTGGAAATAAGTAATGTGGTTAAAGTTGATAAATGATATATCTAATTCTTTTTTACTGTAAATCATATAATTAGTGACTTCAACAATTCTGTCAAAATAAGGTTTATGATAAAAAATGAATAAATGTAATTGTTATAAGCTTTAATTGCATTTTTCATTTTCAAAATATCATTTTAATCATATAGTGGGTTAGCATGACATTATTATAAAATAAATTATTAGATATTTTGAATCATTTTTAAGAGTTGAGGGATCAATTTGGGATTTATAAGACTTAAGGAACTATCTTAAACTAAATTTAAAGTGTGGGACTATTTTGACATATAATTCCTTTTTAATAATTAATGAATTTGATATTTTAGTGGCTCTTCATTCTTTATTTAGATAGTCTTTAATTAACATTATTAAGATATAACAATTTTAGATGTTTTAATTCCTATAGTTAAACTTTGATCCCTTATGGTTTTCCTTAACTCCTGAACCAAACTATAACATTCAAAAAAGAGGTTTGAGCATAGTTCATTTGGTGTGAACCATTTTAAGAGTTTATGATAGTATTTCTTGTGAGCTTCTTGATCTACCATTATCAACTCTATGCAATTTTTTCTATGGAAGTATCTCTATTATAAAGCACAAGCATTGTTGTCATATCATCTAAAAAGTTTCTTGTTTAAATAGATTTATAAAACCCTAAAAAGACCCAAGTATCATCCTCTGGGTTGTGCACATAAGCTTCATAGCTCATGCGTAGCATATTAATAGCAAATGCAACTAATTAATTAAAAGCAATTGCAATTTTGTTAGTAATGATTGCTTTTATATTTGAATATCCGATAATTTGTTGTGAACAATTTCAAGATTAGTTAAGTTTTGGTTTAGCAACATTTTGGATGAATTATTCACACTATTAAAACTACTCTCAAGTAAGAAAAAAATTTAAGCATGAAAAACAATTAACCACAAACATCAGGCAGTTTAAATTCACCTTGATACTCCAGGAATCAAAAGTGAAAGTTGTAGCAGAATTATACTCAGACTTCAGCTCAACTGACAAAACCAAGAATGCAGCAACACTTTATTTGGTGTGCTTCAGTTTGACATAAAGCCAAGAAGTCGAGGTTGTATGCAACTCAAAATGGTGCAAATTTCATACCCATAATTTGTAATTTTGGTTTTCTATGTAATTGTATATCTCATTTTTATAGACATCATAATATCATATTTAGTGTACAATACAAGACATTAAAGTTATTAAATGTATTTGCAAATAATGTCCCCATCCTGTTTTGGCCCACTCCTGCCATTGAGAAAGTTAATCAATTTATATTGGATCACTTGATTTTGAAAAATAAAACACAGTCGTGACAGAAGGTATTTAAAATTTGACAATGCAATAACACAAAATCAGACAAGTCAGTATTCTTGCCTCAAGAAACGGAGATAGCTTATCTTTATTGTAAGTTAGATCATCAAGAATGGTGTCTACAATAGAAACCCTGTAAAACAAAACTATTCAAAAATGTGAATTAAACAAAAAAGTTAAAACAAAATTTCCTTCTCCACAAAGAGTAAGAAACCTGAAGCCATCTAATCTTGTAGTTAGACCAAATGCATCGGCATCTTTCCGAGCTCCATCAACTGGTAAGGGAGAAATAAGCCAGATAGCACTAGCTCTAAGGAAAAAAAATGAATAATAACCTGGGAGCTTTCTAAAAATCTTACCAGTATTAACAGTTTCTGTGCAGCATCACTAGTTTGCCATTGAAGTTCATGTAACACAAAGGATAAACCAATATTGCAGGTTTGAGGTAAATCAATGAATACGCTATCCGTATTTTTTAAATCTTTAAGGCAGAAGTTGGCCTCATGAAAGAATCTACTAGATACGATTGAAATGCAATATTGAGCTAAATTTTTATGGTTCACTTTTCTTGATGCCTGGAAGTATGTTTCAAAAAATTTTCTGATCATTACTATACATATATTTAACAAATGCATTCAAAAAATTGTAAATGTTAGTGAGGTAGAACTAAAAAAACTCTCATCAATTTTCATATGAATGCTAAGAATATAAAGTAAATTGTGTGCGGTAATAAGCTTCAGGTAGCAAAATTACTAAAAGCATGCCGAGTATGGATTCCTTTAAAAAGTTCCAGTTAAGTGTTCCAGAAATACTCAGATATAGATTAGTTCGACTGCAAAAGAAAAAAAAAAAGTAACAAGAAACACATTTTTCCTACCCTTGCATAAAGTTAGGCGTGGAAGGAAATCAACTTCAAGTACACGAACAAGATATTGAAATAACAGCATTTTCTGCACATTCTGTACAAACAAAAATTTGATCATAACTTCCATGTAAAAAACAAAAAAAAATGCCTAAAATGATAAAGACCAGTTTACTATAAACCTCAATGCACCTTCTTTTAAAAGTTTTCAAACTGAACCTCAGTTAAGAAAATGCAAGATAAAAAGTTTTCAAGAACAAAGAAAATTAAGTACTTAAAGTTTCAAAAATTGGCAGAAACAAGATGCTCAGTTATACCAGCTTCAAGAAACAACAGTTTTATACAAGTAATAAAAATTTCAATTGTTTTTATAAAATAAACGATGTAGTGGCTATGGAATTGTAGTGACGGATGATTTTATAATATATATTTTTCGCCTGTGATTTACACGCAAGTGCATGTGGTCGTCAAGTAATATATGAATTGGTGAGTTCCTAAGTTTATCATCCTCAAGGAACACAGTGTATATAGTTACTAAACAGTTCTTCTTCAATAATATTTGAATGATTGAAAAGGTTGATAGAGCTAGTGATTAAGCTAAAATTACACTAAGTTTTTGTTTAATCAATTGAAATAAAATTGGGAAGAGTTAAGCATTAAACATATGATTAGCAAAAATCTGCACATAACTTTCTACAATCCAAAGTTTTAAACATGTATCCCTTTTTTTTTTATTTCTTGTCATCTCATTTATTAAAGATCTGTAATTAAGTGTTTTTACTTTAATCGCAGTTTTGCCCTACTTAGTGCTATATGGAACTCACTGAGGTTCACATTTTAAAAAAAAATGCAAATAAAGTTTAGCATAGAATACTAAATAATTTTCATTGAATTGAAGAATTTCAAACATGCAAAAAGATAATAACATCACATAGTTCTAAGCCTAACTCTTTCCAAAGAGGGGTTTTAGGCTGTCATTAAAAATAAAACACAAAAATAAATACAAATATAACACAAGGAACCCATTAAGCTCTTATAAGAAAAGCAAACAGATAGGAACTAGGTTAAAGATACAATACTAGGGAACAACTTCCCAGCATTTTCCTATGCTTTCTCTCCTTAGTCTCTTTACTTCCTTCTTGGTACTGCTTTCTCTTTCTTTTTTTATGCTGCAAGCCTTCTCCACAGAAAACTCCTCTCATAATGTTTCTCTGGCAGCAAGAATTTCTATCCCTCTCAAGGAGTCCAAAAGATCCCTCTTGTATTTTTGATGCTTGCTTAAATACTCCCCTCCATTTCAGCCTAGGACTCCATGGAAAAATTAATTTTGTCTTATATTAATCTCAACTTATTGGCCCTCTTAATCTAGGAAGTTTGATTCATTTAATCCTTGATTCTCTGCATTTGGCATTTTTAAGTTCCCTAGGGAGTTTAAGACCTCTCCAATAACTCCCAACTGCTTTAGGAGTTGAAAAAATTCATTAATCACGCCGGGGAGCACCGCGACACTAAGCTTTCGCTGGGCCGGCGCTGCAGCGCGCTGTAGCGCTTTGCTTCCACTGATTTGGCGTTGCGGCACGTTGTAACGTCTGACTATTTAATTGCATAAACATTCATTTATATCCCTTCCTTTGCGTAGTTGTCTGGAAAAATATAAAAAAACATAAAATAGCTTGAAGGCACAAAGTTTTTTTCTAAAAACACAAACTTTTACTATAAAAAATATATATAAATATTTGTTTCATCAGTAGCAATTGAGTGGCTTATATAAGAAGTAGAAGATAGAATCATAATGATTCAATTTAAATATTATAAACAGAGACAAATTTTTAAAGGTGGAGATGGAAGAAGAATGGTTTAAGTGTCAAGAACCATTAAAAGCTAGACTACAGCTAAAATTTTCTTTTAAATAGTATTGGTATCCATGATATTTTAGTGTCATGTTCATTACGAATGCATTGCAGAAGAAAAAACTAGCAACTATATAAATAAAGGAAGGATAAGGGTCGGAAGAGGTGGTGAAGTTAAGTAAGCTAGTGATTAAGGATTTGATAGTGAGATAAGGCTTAGCATATGATGCTAATAAATTTATACATATATACAAGGAAAAAAATACTAAGATGGAAGGAGATATACATGTGTATGGGTACCAAGGCTTACCTACGCATGCCTATATATGAACTTATGTGGAAAGGAATATACTTATTTAATCATATACACATGTATCACTTTTTTATAATAGCCAAATTAAATGAGACAATAATAATATTAAATTGATTTATCTTTATTAGTATTGCATGTGAGAATTATTTTATCATTAATACATAAAACACTAATTTTAACATTCAGATATGGAGAGTACAACAACATTGGCATGCAACAAGTATATTTTGTGATATGAAGAATTAGCTTTCATCCTCATTAGCATAAATATGTTTATACATATATTGGCTACTCTTAACCAAAAATCAGATTTCAAGAATTTGAGTTTACTAAAACCGCTCTTTGACTCCCCTCTAGACTACTGCTCTAAGAGATGTCTGAATCTTCATCTCAGCAGTTGGACATCATTAGATATCTTGAAAAGCTCATGTTGTGTCTCTGTAACTCTACATTAACGAATCCTCAACAATCTAAGGCTGAAACTCATACTCTTCTCTATCAATGCCACAAGAATGACTAAAGAGCTGGTATATGCATTTACAATAACGTCAACCTCGAGCTTTTATTGGACGCTACCGTAATTGAAGCAGTCTGAGTCACATCTTCTAACAAAGTAACTCCCTTTCGCGACACATGCCAAAAATGCTCGGCATGAACAATGAAATGTGAAACTGTGAGCAACCCACATATGTCAAAGGATATCAAGAAACACTAGAGTGCAAATAAAGCTCTGTGGAAGTAGTTGTTAAGGAATCCATGTGAAAGATGTGAATGGAAGCATGCCAATCTCAAGTCTTAAGAAGGAATAATAAAGAACAGTATGATTAAAAATATAAAACCCTTGTTATTTGATTGAATGATTAACTGCAAACATAACAATACATACTATTGAGACATCATTAATCAGAGAATTGATGTAACGACCGTTTGGTCGTTACTAAGAAAGGCGCTAACGTCCCCGCCAATCATAAATGTTCGTTAATTACCCGCTAAAGTATTAATACCCGCAATTTTATGTTTTGCTGTAGTTCTTCCCGCCGAATTTGGTTTTGACTTGATAACCCGCCAACATATTTTTATAATTGTTATTAATCTAGTAAAAAAAAAAAAATTTAACGGTCACATTTTTGTTACCTGTCGGCCTTCAAATTGCCGCCACTTTTCAGAAACGGCGCCTCTATAAGGAGCGAAGTCTTGCGGAAGGGGGTGAAGCTACGAAAGAGAGGACCAAAAGCATATATAGGAAATGGAACCTATGACACATGCGCATTTAAGCTCCCGCAAAACCCTATGCTCTATCTCCTTCTCCATTTCCCGACGCCGTGACCGAGCTCTGCGAACGAAGCCTCAGCTCACGGGACTCTTCGACGCAAGCAGAGACGCAACCACAGCCAACGGAAGTCCCCGACGCCACTCTTCGATCCTTCCGCAATGAACCTTGCCGATCCTGTAACTCCTCTCCACGCCGATGACGCCAGCGCAGCCTTGGGAGGATACGCCGCAAGCAAGGACGACGCCAACCGTAGCTTTGGGAGGATACGCCGCAGTGAGAACAAGTTCGATCCCTGGCCGACAATTCTGAGCCATCTCCAGAACTTCCATCCTCCTACGCTGATCCCTGAAGCTTTACCCTAATACTTTTATTTCTCGAAGAACCATCGACACTTGCTTCA
The DNA here is from genome assembly GCA_016760335.1 of Gastrodia elata. Classification (NCBI taxonomy): domain Eukaryota; kingdom Viridiplantae; phylum Streptophyta; class Magnoliopsida; order Asparagales; family Orchidaceae; genus Gastrodia; species Gastrodia elata. The sequence goes on along the minus strand of JACERR010000047.1, from coordinate 32,384 downwards.
CTTGTTATAGTAAAATGTAAGTGGAATAATTAGTCATTATATACTAGTCTAGAGTTCATAATTATCTGGGATGAGCTTGTAAATCTGTATAGCCAATGTATGAAACTTCCCTCTTTTGTATAAATTTGTAATATAAATCTATTGTAGTACGTAGGAATTAATGTAGATGGAAGCAACAGGTTATTGTAAATGTTTTATCCCTCTTTAGAATAACCATCTATCAATAATGATTGTTATAAAATATACTTATAAGGTTAATATTCTCACCATAGCAATGAAGTAAACAAAGAAATAGTAAGCTCAGTTCTTAAAATTGAAAGTGATTGTTATGGCAATAGGAAATATTTGAAATATTTGCTGAACTTCGTTGAAGGATGGACAGTTGTCTACTTCCTTACATGCAAATTGACCTTAGATATATCATGATTAGCTCACAATTCTATATATGTATAATTAGATAATATATCTCTTTGACAACTTAAATGGATGATTTAATAAGTTCTTAGATTTACCATAAGCATGTATTATTCTTTATATTGCAATAATTTATAAATGGGTATGTGAGAATCAGTCTTGTAAAGAGGGTTTATAATGAAGATTCTTAAATATTAACCTCAAGCTAACTTAGGAATAAGAATTTATATTTCATTATTATATATATGGGTCATTTTCAAAACCTAATAATATTACAAATATAACTTTTGCAAACACAGCAAATTATTGAGTGATTTTCAACGTATTTAAATATCGAGGTACATTGATTTTACTATTTACACTTAAATGATTTTATTGCAGCTTTAGCACCGCTATGAGCTTTATTCCTGTTGATAAGTGAAATGCATGTAAAATGTCAGAGTAATGTCATAAATAAAATGTATATGTTATGTCTTGTGAATGTATGCAAGGGTTCCGAAATGATGGTTGATTAGGTTAGAAATGAGGCTAGTCCATCGGGAGTTATAAGGGTTCCATCTGGAGCCTTTGAAGGGGCCTAGGTGAAAGAGTTGCTCTTATTGAACCCAGCCTCATGATTCTGAACTTGCCCAGCTGAATTGCTAACGTAGCTTCATGAAATCAAGACATGCATACAAACATACATGAAACTTATTATATGCTGATAATATGATAGGTGACAATATTATGGCAAGAAAAAAATGTTTAATTTTGCAGGATTATGTATTTTACTTTAACCTTTGATTTCTTGCAAAATTATATGTTTCTCGCTTACCACATTTGCTAAGTGTAATATTTAATATCTTTTGTACTTAATATGTGTATTAAGGCATTATTCTTATAATGTTATGTCAGGTGTAATTGGAGGAAGTTGATATAGCTTAAAGGATATCTAAAGTATGGCAATATTGACTTGGCACATATAGTTTTGATTTGCTATTTAAACATTTAAATTGAAAGAATGCATTTACTTATATCATCTTTAGTTTGTAATAATCTGGATATTATATTTTTTAATTTGAATGATTGGCAAGTTTATTATGTTGTATGGCTCTATTGATTAATTTATGTTCAAATGCTATTTTTCTCTTAACTGCCAATATGATCTTACGGGGATGTCCCAAGGGTAGTTGGGCTGACACCTAACTTAACCCTAGGGCCATTACAGTTGGTATCAAAGAGGGGTTTGGAGGTGTTGGAGTAAAATAGTATTTGACATAAAAGCTATAATTGAGAAATCATTCAACTTAAAGTACAAATAGATTGGAACAAAATATTTTATAGAAAATTAGTGACATAATAAGGATTTTATTCAACAGTTATAGGTTTGGGTTTTCATCTAAGCAAATGGATTCTCCCAATCATTCAGCGGAACACTCGAAGGCTGACTTTAGCCAAGAAGGGTCATGGCAAGTAAACATCCAGGAACCAAATTACAGCCCCCCCCCCCCCCCATTCATATGCATCTCTTATGAGAAGATTACTAGCCTCCAAAAGGAGGTGCAAGAATTAAAGGAGGCACTACGGCTAGTACTTTCGAAGTTGGCAAAATTTACCTTGGAGGTGAAAGAAGAGCATGAGAAACGTATCACAGACTTGGAGGAAGGAAGAAGCCAAGCTGCACCTCTCCCTCACCACACCATGGATACGGCCACTACATCGGGGGCCAAGAAAAGAAGAATGGCTGTCATCAAGTACCGGAAGCTATGGACAGAAAATCTGAAAAAAATCATATATATTGCTCTTAGTCATTTATTTATTTATATCATAAAGAACTATGTTTTATTTAATCTATTGTTACAGTCAAAATTTTATGTTTTATTACTATTGTTGCAGCCGGAATTTCATTCGTTATGCAGAACATTAAGTAGTAACAAGCAAGTGTTATTCTATTCCTATCTTGTTATTAAATAATTATAAAGTAAGATCTTCTCTTCTTGATAGATGAATCCAGAAGAATATTCTTCAGAATTACCCACAGAGACTCTAGCGAAGATCTCTCTACCTCCAGGGCCATCAGAGAGCAAAACAGAGAGGCTATTAGAAATGATGGCACAGATCTTAACTAATCAAAATGGCACCACTGCTTATGTGCCCAGGCATGTGCCAGTACCTCATACAGAGCATCAACATAAAATTAATGGTGCCCTGAACACTTTCATGAAGTTAAAATCGTCGTCTTATGAAGGCTAGGCTCACCCGATGGAGGTGGAAGACTGATACAAGAGGTAGAGGGCAAGCTAGAAAATATGAGGTGCCCGGCCACCGATGCAGTAAGGTTGGCCAAGAGCTTATTTAAAGGAGAGGTAGAACGATGGTGGATGGTCACCCACAGGACCCAGTTTACTGGGTTGGACTTGGAAGACATTAACTGGGAAGAATTTACTGAGGCGTTCAGAGCTCAATATATACCCCTCTCTGCCCAAAAGATCTTAGAAGATCAATTTATCAGAGTAATACAAGGGGAAAGGAGTATAGCGGCTTATGAAACCGAGTTCACCAAGCTATCCTGCTATGCCCACAAGCTTGTGGACACTGAAGCCTCCCGATGCAATCGATTCCTGGATGGGTTAAAGGACTCAATTCGGACTAGCCTAATACCGTTTAGGTACACCAACTTTGCGGAGATGTTGGATTGTGCAATCATGCTAAAATACAATGAACAACGGATAGCCGAACGCAGGCGAAAAGGCAGCATTCATTTACCGACTCCCAAGGGACTTTCAAAAGATCTCGGTTCAGTGATCAAGCCAGAGTGTACCAGATCACGACCAAATCCATTGGGAGAGAACAAACTCCGAATGTCAGCAACCACACCCCATCGGCAGATGCTATCACGATGGCAACAGATGTTACCGATGTGGTCGACCAGGTCATGGTTATTGATTCTACAGAGCCGTCAAAACTGTTGATGGAGATATCCTCCCTACTCGTGTGTCAGCCCCAGAGGACAGGCGTGCCCAAACATCTACCCCCGCCGCTACACCAGCTCAAAAGAAGGGACCCACTACATGACCTTCCGCCGCTGCAAGGGTTTATACTCTAACTCCAGTTATGGCTCCGGAAGATCACAATGTAGTTGACAGGTTTTCTTATTATTTGCTCAATAAATTATTTTTGAAGGTATTATTATAATATCTTTAAACACTAAGTATCTTACATTTTCTCGATCACCCGTGTATAACTCTATTTGATATGGGTGCAAGCCACTCGTTTATTTCTGAATCATTCGTTGGAAAGTTCAATTGTCATGCCTTGAGTTAGAAGAAAAATTTAATGTGGGATTATCATCCGGTGCCATCATGAGAGCGAGCAAATTTTGTGGATGTGACATTCCAATTAGTGGCGAAGTATTTGAAGCCACCTTAGTAGTCCTCCCTATTGCGAATTTTGACATTATCTTGGGGATGAACTGGCTAACCCGCCATCAAGCAGTAATTGACTGTCAACGTAAAAAGGTCACCCTCATGAAAGCAAGGAGACCAATGGCATTTATGGGGAGGCTAAGCGCCACCGCATCACTCATCAATGCTATACAGGCAACCAAACTGATACAGAAAGGCTGTGAAACTTATCTAATGATGATGATGGGAAATGAAGAGGGAGCTACCCCTTTAGCAGAAACAAGAACTGCAAGAGAATTCCCAGACATGTTCCCCGAAGAATTGCCAGGAATACCTCCTATACGAGAAATAAAATTCACTATCGATCTAATTCCTGGAACGTTACCACCATCGAAAGCACTATACATAATGGCTCCCAAAGAGCTACAAGAGCTGGACAATCAATTAAAGGAGTTGCTCGGTAAGGGCCTCATTCGCCCTAGCATGTCACCATGGGGAACTCCTGTGTTATTTGTCAAAAAGAAAGACAGTACCATGAGAATGTGTATTGAATATCGGGAATTGAACAAAATCACAATCAAGAATCGATATCATCTTCCTCGCATTGATGACTGGTTTGATCAACTCGCTGGAGCAGCAGTATTTACCAAAATTGACCTTCGATCTGGATACCACCAGGTGAGAATAAAAGACAAGGACATCCCAAAGACAACATTTCAGACGAGGTACGGACATTACGAATTCTTAGTAATGTCCTATGGGCTGACAAACGCTCCATCGTTATTCATAGACTTGATGCAAAGGGTCTTAAATCTTCACCTGGATAGTTGTGATTGTCTTGATCGATGACATCCTAATATATTCCAAGAATGAAAAAGATCATGAAGTTCATTTGTGAGCAGTCCTAAAGACCCTGAGATCTAATGTATTATATGCAAAATTCTCCAAATGTGAGTGATAGTTGAATTCTGTAGCTTTTCTGGGACATGTGGTAAGTGCCGAAGGAATCCAGGTGGATCAAAAGAAAATCATTGTCATTCAAGAATGGGCGCAACTTACATCTGTAACAGAAATCAAAAGCTTTCTAGGTCTCGCTGGTTACTATCGAAAGTTTTTGCAAGGATTTTCTCAAATTTTTGGCTCCACTTACCAAATTAACACAGAATATGGTACCCTTTGTTTGGAGCTCAGAATGCGAAGAATCCTTTCAAAAATTAAAGCATGCCCTCACGACTGCTCCTGTTCTTATATTACCACAGGAAGGGATGGATTACCAAGTTTATACCGACGCGTCCAAGGTAGGACTTGGATGTGTCTTAATGCAAAATGGGAGAGTAATTGCTTATGCCTAACGTTAGCTAAAGGTGCACGAAAAGAACTATCTGGTGCACGACTTAGAATTTGGCAGCAGTAATCTTCGCCCTCAAAATATTGAGACATTATTTGTATGGAATAAAATGCAAAATTTTTACATATCACCAAAGCCTCAAATACATTTTCACCCAAAGAGAATTATGCTGTCGGCAGAGGCGATGGCTAGAACTCATTAATGATTACAACTTGAATATTCAATATCACCCGGCAAGGCAAATGTCGTAGCTGACGCATTGAGCAGAAAATCAGTCAGTACACTCGGCACACTCAGCACAATCACTATCAACAAGTATCTGGTTAATGAACTAAATAAATTAGAAATAAAATTGGTAAATGCGAGCCAGTTGGATGCCCTTCTGGCTATAAGAGTTACAGAAGCTATAGGGCCAACCTTGGAAAAGCGCATAAAATTGTCCCAAGGAAAAGACAGAGTATCTAAAGATGAAGCAAATTATTTCGGAGGGAAAGAATAAAGATCTTCAAGAAAAGGATGGTTACATTTATCACATAACTCGATTATGGGAACCAAAGGACAAGGAAATAAAAATGGCAATATTACAAGCGCACTGTTCTGGTTATACTATTCATCCAAGAAGTTCCAAAATATACCATAATTTGAAGAAAATATATTGGTGGTCAGGACTAAAAAAGTAGGAGAATTTGTGGCACGTTGCAATGCTTGCAATTTGGTGAAAGCAAAACATCAGAGGCCTGAAGAACTCTTGCAACCCCTACCAATCCCGGAATGGAAATGAATTAATATTGCCATGGATTTTATAGCGAGTTTACCCCAAAGCAAATCAGGAGCAGACACTAAATGGGTTGTCATTGACAGGCTCACAAAATATGCACATTTCTCCCAATAAAGCAGACGGATCTAGTGGAGAAGCTCGCCAGGATATATATTAAGGAAATCGTCCGATTGCACAGGATCCCAAAAATGATTACGTCAGACAAAGACAGCAAATTCACTTCCCGGTTTTGGAAAGCAGTACACGACAATCTGGGTACTACCCTTGCAATGAGCATTGTATTTCACCCCAAACAGACGGGCAAACAGAAAGGGTAAATCAGGTTCTAGAAGACCTAAGATTATGCATACTCGACTTCAGTGGGAGCTGGGAAAAGAATTTACCTTTAGTTGAATTTGCTTAAAACAGCAGCCATCAGACTATGTGATGTCCCGAGATTTGGGTGGTCACATACCGCATGATCATATTGAGCAATTTGAGAGAAGAGAGCATACACATACAAAAGCCAATGATATTTCTCATTCATTTTAAAAATTCATATTACAAAAAAAAAATCTTCATCGTACACCACGAACATTGTTCAATAAAAGAGAAAATAAAGAGATAAAAAGTTAAAGTAGTGTCGTCGTATAGATCCATCGACAATTTGATAATTTATGTTTTTAAAGTTTTTTTTTCTTCAAGGTCCTCCAGAAGTACTCGACTTGGTATTGTTCAGAAAATAATACCGGAATTGGAATTCCTAGTAATTAGAGAATACTCTAAGTGCCACAGTAAATAAAATAGTATTACATTTTTATAAAAGCAAATATGCGATTAGCGGAAATAAGGATAAGAATGCAAAAAAAGTAAGGTAACAGCGCAAACGAAATAAATAATTCCCTGTAAAAAATATTATTAGCACAAAGATGCAGGTTATTGATATCATTTTTCCAGTTACCCACCACTAATGTTGTTACCGATATCTTTTTTCCAGTAACAACCCAAGAATGCTGTTACTGATATCATTTTTCCAGTAACTAGTCACGAATATTATTACTGATGTCTTTTTCCAGTAATAATCTCAAATATTGTTATCGATGTCTTTTTTCAGTAACAACCCACGAATGCTGTTACTGATGTCATTTTTCAAGTAATTAGCCACAAATGCTATTACTGATGTCTTTTTTCTAGTATAACCCCCGAATAGTATCACGTTGGTTCCGAACAACCAATCAAGCTTCAAATGAATTTAGCCCAAAGCAAATAAGTGAAGCTAAGTAACAATAAATTATAAAAAGTAATACATATCATATACTGGGTACCTTTATTCTTTAAAATCCAAAATTTGACAGTTTAATTTTTGGATCTGCATTTAAATTTAAATATTTTTAAATTAGCCTTTTTAATCCAAAGTTATTAGGAGTAATTACTATCTTCTTTTCCATTCTATTTTTCTTTCGCTTTTACATTAGGTTAGCGATATTTTTATGATAATAATAATAATATACAAATGTAAAAGACAGAATAGAAATATCAAAAATTAAATTGTAGAAAGTAATAATAATAATATGTTAGAATGAAAAGTGCCTAAATGGAAAAATAATCATCTTATAACATATGTAGTTGTTTATCATTTTAATTAATGATAACAATGCTAATGTGATGACATAAAATTTATCATATTTGATTTCATAATAATAAAATATTAAGTATATAAAATGAAATACATAATAGTAAAAATCTCCTCATTTCTAACTCATTTTCCTCTCCTATTACCTAGGATAGAATTGTCGGGAGGCTTAGAAGGGGGCCGGCCGGCTGCAGGAGGTGGCCGAAGTGGCTAGCTGGTGGCTGACAAGAGGAGGGTTGCTGCTGGAAGTGGAGGGATGCTGCTGTTTGGAGGGGTTTGAGAGGGGTAAGGTGGGTTGCTGCTGTTTTGGAGAGCCGGGAAGGGGGCTGGTTGGGTTGGAGGGTCCGAATGGGGTGCTGGGATGGCTGGCGACTGGTTGGGAGAGGAGAGGGGGCTGCTGGTTGAGAGAGGAGAGGGGGCTACTAGTTGGGAGATGAGAGGGGGAGAGGGTTTAAATAAAAAGAGAGGGAAGGAGAAGAAGATGAAGGGTCAGAAGATGGGGGTGTTGGGGGAAGATGAAAAACTTAAGGAATTATTTTGAAAATTTACTTATTTTTCGCATTTTTTCGTCGTTTGATGTCTAAATACAACAAAACTTGACACCGATGTGTGTCATGATGTAATGAACACCCTCGGGCCAAACATTTTCGATTCGAGCAAATATTTTATTTTATATTAATTTCTGAAGTTTTAAACTTCAAAAATTAATTTAGGTTAAACCGACAATCCAAAATTGATGAAACTTCATGAGCTCTTAAATAATGTTCTTAACACGACGACACAAAATCGATGACTTCGAACACGTATTTTGATGTTCTTGATTTATTAAATTTAAGAAAATTTAGAAAATAAAGCGAGAGTTTCTGTTATTCAAATTCTCTCAAACTATGGTACTTTGATCTAAGAAAATGTATTCTCATCTAAGGGTATTCTTGGTTGCCCTAATTTCAGATTTCTCGAGATCCTGATTTTTGAGTCTGAATTTTGACCTAATTTGCTAAGTAACGACCTTGGGTCGTTACAGGCTAGTATTGGCATGGCTCCCAATGAAGCCTTATACGAAAGAAGAAGTCTTACGCCCCCATCATGGAAAGAAGCCTGAGATGTTCAAATTTACGGGTCCGAATTGGTGGAAGAAACTAATATAAAGATTCAACTGATAAAGAGCATGATAGTGGTGGCTCAAAATCGCCAAAAGAAATACCATGATTCCAGGCACCGAATATTGAAATTTCAAGTCGGAGACTTTACATACCTGAAAGTAAGTCATATAAAAGGAGTGTTTAGATTTGGAGTGACCGGTAAATTAAATCCACGATATGTTGGACCTTTCAAAGCGATAGCTAAAATTGGAGCTGTTGCTTACAAAATCAAACTACCTGAGAACCTTACGGCAATTCAAAAATTATTTCATATTTCAACTCTTCGCAAATGCCTACAGAAGCCGTCCCAACAGATAATAGCTCCCGGTATTGCAATACAACCAAATTTGACATATGTTGAACTGCCTGATAAAATCATAGAACGAGATAATCGTCGATTAAGGAAGAGAACAATTCCTATGGTCAAAGTGCAATGGAAGAATCATAGTGCAAAGAAAGCAACTTGGGCGCATTAGGAGGATATAAGGAGAGAGTATCCTATGCTTTTTCAAAGTTAAGGTAATCGTAACTAAAGTTTTAATATACATGTACATTTATATTTGTCATGATGTCGAGGACGACATTGTTCTTAGGTGGGAGAGTTTGTAATGACCCTTGGTCGTTACTGAGAATGGCGCTAACGTCCCCGCCAATCCTAAATGTATGTTAATTACCCGCTATAGTATTAATATCCGCAATTTTCTATTTTTTTGTTAGTTCTTCCCGCCGAATTTGTTTTTGACTTGATAACCCGCCAACATATTTCTATCATTGTTATTAATCTAGTTAAAAAAAAAAAATTAACGGTCACATTTTTGTTACCTATCGACCTTCAAATTGCCGCCACTTTCTTTTCGGCGCCTCTATAAGGTGCGAAGTCTTGCGAAAGGGGGTGACGCTTCAAAAGAGAGGACCGAAAGCATATATAGGAAATGGAACCTATGACACCCGCGCATTTAAGCTATTGCAGCTCTCGCAAAACCCACGGTCTGTCTCCTTCTCCATTTCCCGACGTCGTGACGGAGCTCTGCGAACAAAGCCGTAGCTCATGGGACTCTTCGACGCAAGTAGAGACGCAGCCACAGCCAACAGAAGTTCTCGACGCCACTCTTCAATCTTTCTGCTACGAACCTTGCCGATCCCAAACTCCTCTCCAAGCCGACGACGCCAGACGCAACCTTGGGAGGATACGCCGCAAGCAAGGACGACACCAGCCGCAGCTTTGGGAGGATACGCAGCAGTGAGAACAAATTCGATCCCTGACCAACAATTTTGAGCCATCCCTTGAATTTCCATCCTCCTACGCTGATCCCTGAAGCTTTACCCGAACGCAAAAATAAAAGAAAGGTATCCAAATTTTTCGTGCGATACACTAATACTTTTATTTCTCTAAGAACCATCGAAACTAGCTTCACTTGTTAAAGTAAGTAAAATGTAAGTGGAATAATTAGCCATTATAGGATACTAGTCTAGAGATATAATTATCTAGGATGAACCTTGTAAATCTGTATAGCCAATGTATGAAACTTCCCTCTTTTGTATAAATTTGTAATATAAATTTATTGTAGTATGTAGGAATTAGTGTAGATGAAAGCAACAGGTTACTATAAAGGTTTTATCTCTCTTTAGAATAACCATCTATCAATAATGATTGTTATAAATTATACTTATATGGTTAAGATTCTCACCATAGCAATGAAGTAAACAAAGAAATAGTAAGCTCAGTTCTTTAGGTTGAAAGTGATTGTTATGGCAATAGGAAGTATTTGAAATATTTGCTGAACTTCATTGAAGGATGGACAGTTGTCTACTTCCTTACATGCAAATTGACCTTAGATATATCATGATCAGCTCACCACTCTATATATGTATAATTAGATAATATATCTCTTTGACAACTTAAATGGATGATTCAACAAGTTCTTAGATTTACCATAAGCATGTATTATTCTTTATATTGCAATAATTTACAAATGGGTATGTGATAATCAATCTTGTAAAGAGGATTTATAATGAAGATCCTTAGATATTTACCTCAAGCTAACTTATGTTTATATTGCGATTTATGCACTTAAGAATTGTCAAATTTCAGTAATACTAAGAAAAATGTGGTGTGTTCCATTAATTAAATGAAGAGGGAAAGAAATGCTAAGATAATATTAGGATTAGTCAAATAAGTGAGTTAGATACTTTTATATGATATATCAATGATGACTCTTTTTTAGTTCCTTAATAAAATGATCACTCACCCACATTTTCAAACATGATAAAGGTTCATGTAGAGAACCATTGCTTTATAAAGCATTAGAATTTAATGAAATAAAGAATAAAATTTTAGGGAATGCTTACATAAATTTAGAAGATTTTAAAGAAATCTTTATGGGGCAACAACTCTAAAGAATATTAAAGACGTAGGAATAAAAATTTATATTTCATTATTATATATAATTTTCAAAACCTAATAATATTACAAATATAACTTTTGTAGACATAGCAGATTGTTAAGTAATTTTCAGCGTATTCAAATACTGAGGTACATTGATTTTACTGTTTACACTTAAATGATTTTATTGCTGCTTTAGCACCGCTTTGAGCTTTATTCCTGCCATCTGGAGCCTTTGAGGGGGCCCAGATGAAGGAGTTGCTCTTATTGAACCCAGCCTCATGGTTCTGGACTTGCCCAGCAAAATTGCTAACGTTGCTTCGTGAAATCAAGACATACATACAAATATGCATGAAACTTATTATATGTTGATAATATAACAGGTGACAATATTATGGCAAGAAAAAAATGTTTAATTTCCCGCATTTGCTAAGTGTAATATTTAACATCTTTTGTACTTAGTATGTGTATTACGGCATTATTCTTATAATGCTAGGTCAGGTGCAGTTAGAAGAAGTTGATATAGCTTAAAGGATATCTAAAGTATGGTGGTGTTGACTTGGCACATATAGTTTTGATTTGCTATTTAAACCTTTAAAATTGAAAGAAGACATTTACTTGTATCATCTTTAGTTTGAATGATTGGCAAGTTTATTATGTTGTATGGCTCTATTGATTAATTTATGTCCAAATGCTATTTTTCTCTTAACTATCAATATAATCCTGTGGGGATGTACCTAAGGGTAGTTGGGTTGACACCTAACCTAACTCTAGGGCCACTACAATTGACAATATCATTCTCACTCAAATGATTGGAGATTGAGTAAGGTGTTTCTAATTTATATAAAAGTAGAGGGAGAAATGAAAGGAGTCATCATCACCCAAAATATCCTTCTCGATGCAAACAACAATGATAGTACATTGCTGGAATTTGACTGGAGGTCAATCACGTGATTTTGGGGTAAGATCCATCCTACTTTGAGGCAGTCCTCTAATCAGGGTTGAGCTTCTACTTGTCTGATCTCTTCATCACGTGATGCTTAGCCAAAAATTTGTTTTCTTGATCACTGCTTTGCTTGATTGATTTTTCTCCAATATTCTTTCAAGTATGTTCAACATTATCTCTGCTTTACAATGGCTACACACATGAAGTTTTTGTTATACATTCTATCCTAACTTCCATAAGAATGGAAATTTCCTTGAATCTTTGTCAATTCTTTTTTTTTACAATTTAAAAATTGAACTTGTGTTCTAGGGTGTTGAGCATATCACAACTAGAGTCCATGCTATTATTAGAGGAAGGCATTTATTCTCTCATGGAATTCACAATTGCAGTGATTTCAAGTTACAACCTGCAATGTTTGTGCATTTAAAACTAGCGATAAGATGTTACACTCGACTTTTGTGAGTCAATGTTCATCGCACACATGGCATATTACTAAGGCACCACAATTGTTAGACAACACTCTCCCATTGCTATCATTAAGGGTGTTTTTGTTCTCCATGCTAGGTACCAGCAACTTAATACAATGATTCGCAATGACGCTTCTTTCAATCAATAATGCTCATCTTTCAGGTCAAGTGATGTAGGGTAGGTTAGACGCAAGAGTCTATACAAGCAATTATATTTAATAAACCCTGCAGACAAACATTGGAAAACAAGATATTCTCCTTGCAAGTTCTCAAGCGTTGGCTTTCCTCCGCACGGGGGTGGGCCAATTCTTAAGAGCAGGTGGTAACTGAAACCTGTAACAATTCTTTGAAATACGCTGCGATACTAAAGCTTTGTAGTAATAGAACAATCCACTCAAAGTACAGTGATATTCAAATATTCAATTCCAAAGAAATAACTCACATACACGAGGACACGGTGAGTGCTGCTGCAAAGGGCTCGCTACAACTGGACTGGGCGGCAGTGGGTGTAGCTCCGAGGAGAGAGCTGCTGTTGGAAGGGTTGTTGGTGGAAGGGGAGTTGCCGGCGGCTGAATGGGGGAGGGAAGGAGGCTGCTGTAGGGAGATGCAGGTGGCGGTTGTGGGGGAAGGGAAGGGGCGGCTGTGGGGAAGGGAAGGGGGCGACTGAAGGAAGGGAAGGGAGCAATTGTGGGAAGGGGAAGGGGAAGGGGGCGACTGAAGGAAGGGAAGGGAGCGGTTGTGGGGAAGTGGAAGGAAAGGGATAGTAGCCTAGGAGTCGTTACCTAGGGTTCCACGGAGTCGGCACCGCGAAAGGAGCTTGATTACCGGTTGGAGGCTTTCTTTTCTAAATTCAGCAATACCCCAAATGGCAGCAGCCCTCACTCTTAAATAGAAAACAAATGCTAGGGCACCCGGAATCGACGACTATGATTGGCCTAGATTGTCGGGGCCCAAAACTTCCTAAATAATAATGCAAATAGTACAAGTAGTATAAGAAAAAGCATGTAACGACGAGCCCGATGCATCCGTGACGTCGGATCATCAATCGAAACAAGTCAGTCGACATGAATACACAAAAGCGGGCCCCGCCTGGCGATGTATGGGCTCCAGCTGATCTCCGTCATCATGTTTGATCTATATTGATCCTATGCTTGGTTGCCACATCAATAATAATTGTTTATAAATAACCTTTGCCTCGAAGGATTATTCATTATTGATCGTAAGTTACTTGAATACAATGCTAAGTTTTGAACACCAATTTTCCATTATGAAAATTTAGACTCTTGCTCGCATAGTGGATGTCGCTCTCAAAGAACCAAACGACTTTAAATATAATCTTCATTTGCCATAATTATGTGCTTTTGCTTCTTTTTTCTTGTCTTATTTCTCTATAAATTTCTTGACAAGAAAATAGTTACAAGTTGGTGTTAAATTTAAAGAGTGCATCTTAAACGCATTCCACCCAATCTGTATGGGATATTTGTGATGATTAACTCATGGTAACTAATTAAATTTTGTGAATTTTTTGGCTTAATGGCCTCTAATATTAGCATATTGGAGTTTTGGTTAACTCAAAGTGATGGAATCATCAAACTTTGATTGGGTCTACCTTCTTTCCACCCTATAATACCTGCCTCAAGCAAGCTTAATCCTAAAACACCAAGCATCATACCTAATTCTTTTAGTTCGAGAAATACTTTTATCAAGAATGCGCCCCCATCAATGAGATGGCAGATAACTTTGAAGACTTGTGCTCATAGTAAGTTTTTGACCCCACATCTATATAAATCATGATCCATACATCTGGGGAAATTTTGTTAAAATTTTCAAATATGCCTCAATAAAAGACTTCATTCTTGTTTAGAGATGAGGGCAATTCCTGTAATTTTTTCTAAAAGATCATTGTTTTTATGATCTATTTATGAATATCCAATGGCCCCATCCAAGATATATCAAGTGATAAGATCAAGAAAAGGAAGTGGAAGAATGAGCTTGTGGATTATAAAGAAAATTGGTTTATTATACTAGTTTTGTTTGACATAAATTTTGTCATTTCAGCAGGCTTCTATTCTCTGTATGGATGCCATAGGTGATAGAATTTTCTTTAGGAAAAAAAAAACATGACACGCTATTTAAGATTGAATCCTAGAATGCACAATGTCTCTAAAATTAAGTGGCAACCCTTTGACAATTTTATGTTTAACATCGTTGATGATCATATTGTGTTATGTAAATCCAGTAAGATATTGATCTTTGATATTGGACAAAACCGGCTTGAATGAACTAATTGCTTGTGCAAGGTAATGAAGAAAGTAGGGATAAATAATTCGATTAACAGGTAGGCACCTTTTTAACAGATGAATAGCTGCTGAGCTCCTGTTTTCCTCTCTCAATTTATTCATTGTACCTTATACACAACCTTCTGCAAGTGGAACAGGAAGCATCTGTTTGACTCTGTTATTCTCATTTTCTTCAATCTATAACTCTTTTAATATAATGATTTTGTGGCTCACCTACGACACAACGTGACAAATTGATACATTTTTAGTGGGGCATTTACCTAGG
Organism: Gastrodia elata; assembly: GCA_016760335.1. Lineage (NCBI taxonomy): Eukaryota > Viridiplantae > Streptophyta > Magnoliopsida > Asparagales > Orchidaceae > Gastrodia > Gastrodia elata. The sequence goes on along the minus strand of JACERR010000047.1, from coordinate 17,346 downwards.
CATATACTCCGTAGGCCTTGACCTGAACCTCATTCTGTTGTGTCCCACTATTGGCTATCCCCACTATACAAAATCTACAAATGCTAGAAAACCTTTATAATTACTTTTTACTAAATCACTAGTTTATTGATTTTTTTATTTAAATATTGTATTTTCAGTATTTTAAAGTCATTAACTCTAGATGAGAAGCTTTGCTGCAGCCCTCTAAAGATAGTTAGATGAGCCTACAAAACCTCAGTATTATGTTTCTTTAATTAAGATTGTTTAGTTTTTTTTTTTTTTTTTTACTTTCATTCTTTGATTCGATTGTCATTCATTTATTACACTCATTTAATTTCACTATTTCTCTTTTTTCTTTTTTAGTGTCAAATATTCCTATTCACCAGTAACATGATTTTTGCAGTTTCAAATATTAATATACTTTGTGGCCTGAGTCTTATACCATTAACTAGTATGTCTCTTAGATACACAAAAATGAAAATAGAACATCATTAGCTCAAAAATAAACGCAAACCTTGCGATCGCCTTATCTTCATCAACAACATTATGTGAGGTTATAGATCCTCATAACAAATTGTTAAGCCGTCGTACCGCCGCCTCCGTAAGTGTTGTGACAAAAAGCTTTCGCTTAACAGCATCACTAAGTTAACATGTAGTTGACATTATCCTGAAGTGATGTAGATCTCTAGGAACCAAATAAAATTCCTAGTACCCCCAAAATTAAGCATTCTGTGAAACTCCAATAGCATTGTTACCGAGATTTTCATCCTCAAGGAAAACCTCTCGTTGAAGGCCGACCATGTATGGAGACATTCGTCTTAAAGTGTCGCCAATATCCTTTCCGGGGGATGCATTGTCCGGTTAATCCTACCATGTGCTTCCAACAATGGAGCCTAAGAGTTCTTGTTTTCTTCGATGCCAAATTTTGAAGCTATATTCACCAGTTGCAAGAAAATAATGAGGAAAAAGAGTAGGTGGCTATGGGGCACTCCATGTGAGCTATGCTGCTTTGCAAACATTTATTGTTCTCAAGAAAAGTGTGTGTTCAAGTTGTTGTGGTAGCCCGGTGATAAAGAGTGAGGAAAGATAAGAGAAGAATTAAATATAAATTTTAAATTCAAAAATCTCAATTAACCACAACAAAACAAACACAATATAGCCCAAAAGTCCATTCTAATAATACAACCAAGATACTACAAAATTTTCCAAATACAACACATAATATATCCAAATAATACTCTAAATGTAACTCTCGCGACTAAGCTCCCACAATTCTAGTTATCAAACTCAAGAGCAACACCTAATAAAGTTAGGTGAAAATACATGAATAAAAATTACATATAAAATCTGATTTAATTATTCAAATGATCCAAAATCCCTATTAAACAAGAATTGTGCCACATAGATAACTTAAATCACATATTTGCATTAGTCGTTCCTACTATTTTAAGTTTCACTTTCTTTAAATATTTCTACCAAATTTTCCGTTGAGCCACATATCGTAGAAAAATCATGTATTGCCAACACTTTGATCTTTGGAGGAATTTTATGCGCTATAAAATAAACAAGTGAAGTTTGGGCGAAAGTATCCCCTACGAAGTGTGGTCGAACTGATCCCATCTTGCTATCGGATGTTTCATCAACAGATTTTTTCTTCTATCATACTCAAAGTGACGGAAGATCCTACAAAAAACCATAATAACATAATTTTAGAACCTTAGCAAAAGAAAAGAAATCTAATACTCCTAAGATGCCCCCCACAAATTAAAAGAATTCTACCTGCTTAAAATCAAACCTAATGGCTTTTGTATTAATTCTAACTTCAAATTCCTCAACCCTTCTCTAATACCAACTGAGGTGTCCCATAGATCAAGATCAAAAAAAATGAGAGATGAATTAAAATATAAATTTTAAATCCTAAAGTCTCAGTTAGTCATGGCAAAACAACTCAAAACAATAAACATCCCAAAATCCATCACACAACAATACAACAAAGATACTACAAATTTTCCAAATACAATTAATAACATATTCAAAGTATACCTCTAAAGGTAACTCTCACGACAAAGCTCCCTCCAAGTTTAGTTATTAAACTCAGGAGCAACATATGAAAAGATTATGTGAAAATATGCATCAATAAAGAGTAAACATAAATCTAACTTAAGCTATATTTAACTTTTTGTCAAATTTTGTATAAGGTGTTAAGCAAAGTAAGATTTGTGTAGCATTTATGAAATCTCCAAATTAAGAATTGTAGAATAATCTAAGCAAAAAAGCATAGTCATATGTGATTTTCAATGTGAAACAATAGTTAATTAATAAGAAATAATAATGATGCTGATTGACTAAATAATAAAATTGCAAGATAATACCCATTTGTAGAATTTGACCAAATATGTTTAGTAGTGCTAAAAAATGTCATCTGAGAATTTATACAAGCTCTCTGATTACAACCCATATATTAATGAATGAAATTATATCAGTTCATGCTTATAATCTCCCCTGTAGGGATCAACACCCTACTTATCTCTCTAAGAATTTCACCTAGGTCTCAAGCTTAATTTAAGAAAATTGACAACACATGTTGGTGAGTCACACATAACTATATCCTTCACTAAAACCAGGTTAAAACCCAATTCCCAAGAGAAAGACTTCTTGCAACCATCCATACAAACATAAAAGCCTATACTAGGACATTACTTAAGAAATGAGGTCATAATTTTTATTGATTGATTCATTCCTTATTAAAAGTTGTAATATCACACAAAATATAACTCGACACACACGAAGGGCAACCACATTGCCACATGAAGGGCAACCACAATGCGACTCAAAGAGCCACATCATAGTCATGCAGTTAAATATGTATAAGAAACAATGATGATAATAACAACTCAACGCTACGTCTCAACATAAATTGCATGTTAATATGAGAATTTACTACAATTATTCAGGCAACTTAATAACTACAATGAGATATTCAATACTTGAAGAAACATGGCAATTCAAAATAAACATCACTACTAGATTCTTGATAGCACAATTGAGCAACTAAATGCAAAAATTCAGGTAAATAAATTATTTAATATTCTCTAATTAGCAAGTTTTATTCAAGAAAATCAAGAGATAATTCTAAAAAATTTACAATGTGGTCAGTAAAACAACGAAAAGATAGCACAACACTAACATCAACTACATGTATGAATTATATTTTAGCTCGACTAGATTCAAATGCACCTCATGAGTTACGCCAAAACGGACAAAACCATATCCTTTTTACACTTAAACTAGCTCGCACAACTCGCTAAAAATGCCAGCGTGAGCTCTTAGGGTTTCACCAAAATCTGACAACATAATAACAGAAATAGAATAAAATATGAAAATTTGATTCTCTTAGAGGGATTTATAGTCCTCTGGATACGCCTAGGCACTCATACAGGTGAGCTTGGGTACTCATACAAGGGAGCTTGGGCGCGCCTGGGAGCCTAACTAGCTATACTGGTTGGTACATGTCATTTAATGCAAATTTGACCCAACTTTATCCAGTACTTAGGAGTGCCTAGGTACCTAGTCTAGCCTAAGAATAAAATCAATTTTTTTTTTACATCACTAAGATAATAATAGTATTAAATTAATTATATTAATTATATAATATAAAAATAATTATTACAATTAACAAACATAAGGATGCCACATAAGTTCTGGAAATGCCTTTAAAAATGAGAGATTTTTCAATTAGTTCCTTAACTAATTGAATTTGGCAGTCTCAAACTATTCAAATTATTCATTTTAGTCCTTCAGCTACTCAATTTGTTCATTTAATCCCTCAACTATCCATTTTAAGTCCAATTTAGCCCCGATGAATGAAAAATTAAGAATAAATTGATCTTTAAATGAATAATTGAGAGACTATAAGGATTTATTTAATAATCGAAGGAATGAAACAAACATTTTAATAGTTTGGGATTAAATTCATAATTCTAAAATAGTCCATGGATTATTTGAAGATTTACTCCCCAGAAATAATAAAATCATTTTGTCTATAATGACATAATATCGTTACTTTTCAAATTAGGTCAAAACCCACCTCAGACATCAGGACCCGGGGAATTTCAAATTAGGGCAAACAAAATTTTCATTAGATAGAAAAATTTTTTAGATCAAAGTGCCATAATTTGGGAGAATTCAGATAACAGAAACTCCCGCTTTATTTTTCTGAATTATTTAAATTCAATAAATCAAGAACATTGAAATACGTGCCTGAATTTATCATTTTCAGTGTCGTTGTGTTAAGTATATTATTTAAAGACTGCTCGAAAAGTTTCATCAAATTCTGAGCGCCGGTTTGATTGTGGTTAATTTTTGAAGTTTTAAAATTTAGAAATTAATTAAAAATAAAATATTTATCCGAATCGAAAATTTTTGTTGCGAGGGTGTTCGTTATGTCATAGCACACCTCGGTGTCAAATTTCGTTATTTTTGAACGCCAAAATGCGGGACAATGTGAATAATTTAAATTTAAGTATTTATTTAAATTTTTCTACCTTTTTCCCTAATCCCCCCTTTTCTACACCCGCTCCCCATTCCTTACGCCCTAAAGCGCGGAACCTTTCACGTCTGGGTTTTTCCTGCGCCATTTTGGTGCAGGAATGGTCGGCCGAATGGCCGACCAGCCCTCTCCCTCTTCCCCCTCCCAGCCACACTCAGCCCTCGACAGCAGCCACTCTCCTCCCTCAGCCCTTCTCCTCCCCTCCCTCTCTCAAAGAGCAGCAGCCCTCTCCTCCCTCAGCCCCTCCTCTCTCTCCCAACAGCCCAGCTAGCCGCCTCCTCCGGCCAGCCAGCCCCCGCTACCCCGGCAACCTCCTGTCGGCCTCTCTCCATTTTTTTCGGTAATAAAGTAAGAGAAGGAAAAGATGAGGGAAAATGATAAATAGTTTTTTGCTATTTCTTGTTCTTTTATATATACTTAATAATTATTATGAAAAATAATAATGATAAATTACGTCATTCACATTAATATGATTCTCATTAATTAATAATGAAAACTATACAAATGTTATAAATTGGCTATTATTTCAATTCAAGCATTTTTATTTTGTTATTTTCATTCCCTTATTATTATTACTTTATGCAAATTATTACAGTTATTTTCATTCTTTGTCCTTTCTTTTATACATTATTATCATTATTATTATTACATAATGATAATAATAGCATTATATTAAATATAATTAATACCCTCAGAAACTTGAAATGATGTCTTCTATCAAAATAAAAAATAAAAGAAAAGCAAAAATTCACAAAGAAAAATACATCACATCACTTTCATTTTAATTTAAAATATCAAAAACCTAAATACAGATTGAGCAAACTGTCACTCATCCAAACTATTAAACTTTTGAGCTTATAGAACAAGGTACCAGATATTTTTTATTACTCTTATTTAAATATATTTTTTGTTTAACATCGCACAAATTTGATAAAAGTGTTTTTTAAAGTCACATAAAATGATATATGAATAAGTTTGGATAAGTGAGAAGAAAGGGTTCCATGTTGATTTATATTTTTTGTCTGATTAGACAACCGCTAGGATGGGGCTGTCCGATATCGGGTGTCAAAAGGAGCCTATACTGATAAGCTTTTGAGGGGGCAGGTATAGAGAAAAATTGAGATATGTAACACAAAAATGAATCCCCATTTTTCTCAATTTTGTACTTGCCCAACAAAATCATATTTTACCTCAGATATCAAGCGCTAAAATTCTGTATTTATTTTTGTGACTGCAATTATTTTTATGCTAACTTTCAATGCAATTGAAACAGGTTTGCAGGGATAAATTTGTACAACTTTTATTTCCTGTCAAATATTGATTATTTTGCTTATTATTTAATATTTGTAAAGATGACATCTATTAGTACTTAGTTTCACAACTAACTGGTATTCGAATGCCCGCACTTTTGAAACGTGCCCAGCTCAAGAGTTCATCCTCGAGGAAATGTGCTAAAGAACTTAGCAGTGTTGATACTGCTACCTGCTGATCCACCGCTTTCTTTTTGACTCTATCTATTTTTAAAAGTTTGTAGTTTTCTTTTATTTTGATCTTTTGTATCCAAGACTTGTGAATTAATGAATAAATGAGTTATGTTTGATGTCTATATATTTGTCTCTTAAATCACTCAATATGATCATGCGGCTAGAGGACTTGTTGCTGTTATTTTACATCTCACCCCCACAAACTGGTGCTGGATCTGCTCCCGCTGACCCGACACCGGGTCCTCACATCTTCCGCTTTCTTTTTTACTCTATATTTTTTAAGAGTTTGTAACTTTTCTTTTATTTTAATCTTTGTATCCAAGATTTATGAATTATGAATAAATGAGTTATATTTGATGTCTATATATCTGTCTCTTAAATCACTCAATATGATCCTGCGGCTAAAGGACTTGTTGTTTTACATCCCCACAATCGGTGCTAGATTTGCTCCCGCTGACCCGGCACCGGGTCCTCACATTGTCAAACCACTTATAAAGAATATGACTGAAAAGATTAATGTCCAAGACTTGCAAAACCTACTCCCTATGTTACTATAATGCCTAGAGCTTTTAATTTGATGCTGAAAATATTAATATAAGATGATGATTTGTAATACCCATAATATACCACAGTAAATCTACTTTTGTATAAAACACTTATTTTGTACAATATAAAAATTATAATTTAGGGCTAAATGGGTAAAAGAAAACCAATCCTAAAGCATTGTTTTGTGATAAGCTTCGGCAACAATAGTTAACATGTTATAATAGACTTAGTTCATGGTGATACATAAAGTGAGGGTACAATCAAGTATTTTGTTCTATTATATGAGCTTATAGGTACCATTTTGTGAATCTTCAAACTCTTTCCCATTTTGACTTATATTGTTGCACGATAATGATGATGATCCTTGAATTGATAATGACTCGGCCCAGACTTAGCTTCCATGGGCTGCGAATTTAGAGCGTTAAGGTGCCAGATTGTGACGATAGTCAATTACTTGTATTATGATAGTTTCTGCTCTGCACTATTGCCTTATGGACCAATCTATGTGTCCATCACAAGGAGTGAGCCTAAAGTGAAATACATAGAAGAAAACTTAAAGTTTAACTTCGACTTCCATTTGAAATATATTTTCATTTTGTACAGATTTTGTGCAATTATGCTTTTGTTCTGTTTACAATAGCTTTGCTTTTGATTTGTTCAGCTAATTTCATTTGTTTCAATTTGGAATTTTATTCTGCTTAAAATACTACTACAAATAATATTTAGACTTGCTACTCGCGCCAAGTTAGACTTTACTTCAGTTGCATTTCTTTTTACACTATTATTTTCACTATCGTTTTCTGCACAATATAGCATATTGATTTCTTTCCACGAGTCGAATACTAGCAAAAATGTTAGAACCTACTAGACAATACTCACCCACATTTGTAGGATTGCTGCAAGATAGTGCTGATATAAAATGAAGGCTCAAACTAACAAGTGTCCGTTGACTAGTTTTGCTTTGATTTTTGAGTGATAAATAACTATTGTGGCAAGACGCTAATGTACTTTTCTTTTGCTTTTTGAAAGATAGAACATGTGAGGATGTTATCATACTCGTATATAGAAAATAGCACAATGTAATTGATTCTCCTAGAATGCTTATTTTAATTCAATACAAAGAACGCTATTGAGAATACCATAAAAACAATCTTCAAAATAATAATAATCAAGTCGACATTGAGCACAAGTGAATATCAATCTTAATCTTCTATATTTGGGATGGAAAATCATGTATAGCTGTCATTTTTTCTAATTTGTTATAAGAGTTCTAAATTTGTAATTTTAAGAAAATGGTAAAAGCTTTAATTCGAATTCCAGTTTTAGCTATCTGTTAGGTTGCCTTTTTTATGAATAAAGCTGGCTTAGATTCAAGATTTTGAATTTGATACTCTTTGAAATCTTATATAAGAAACCATAGTGCAATTATTGTCCTCATGTGATAATTATAATGCAATTTGCCACTGCAAATGTTTAATCTCTTTGATCATGAGTTGTGTTTAAAATTTAAACATCACTAATGGTCAATTTTTAATAATGCAACCTATAATACAACCTAGAGACCCCTCAATGCATGCAGTTGTTTCCCCTTATGGATTTTTTAAATTTATGAAGGTAAAGTTGTACGATTTCTGTTGTTAGCGTTAACTAATATGATCTAAAAATGCCACTAATATTTAGTCATGATGATGATGTTATATGCAGCAAAAGTTTCTACACTGCTCTCAAATGAAGAGTTCATAGCTTCTCAAATAAATGTTGTATCATTGCTACCAATCAATATATACACTTTGCTTTCCATAAGACAAACTAGAGGAGTTAAACCGTGTAAAGAAGAACTGAATATAAGCAAATTTGCAAAACTTTTTGTCCTTTATTAGCTTTGGTCAAATCTCATTACTTCTGTCCTTTAAAAAGTAGTTTGAATGACCGTGTAACATAAATTATTTTTAAGTTATTCTATAAATTTGAGCCTTGTTTAAAGATTTTTTATGAGAATTACAAAAAGTGTGTACCAGTGTTCTTGCTTGATATTCAACATCCCAACATCAAGATGATTTGACATCAACCACAAGAGGCTTCAATGTGTCAATAATCACAATATTCTTTTTTTTTATTCTTTTCACAATTTTATGGAATACCTTGTTAAAGCTTATATACATGTGAAAGCTTGTTTAAATTCAATACAGAGAGCACTATTAAGAAATATTATAAAATAATCTTCTAAACAATGAAAAACAAGTCAACACAGCACAACTGACTTTATAAATATAAAATTTTATAAGCGAGATGGACATTCATGTATAATTTCACTTTTTTTAAAGTTGTTAGAAGAGTTCTAATTTTGTAATCTTAAGAAAGAGCAAATTTTGCAGAATTTTAGAATGCAATAACATTATTAAATTCCCACTACAATACTGCTCAGTAACTCTACTGCACTAATTATACTGCAGTGTCGTGGTGATCTCATTCTAGCAGTGCTCCAATTGATGAATTTCTCTATGTGCAATACGTCGCTTCAAGAACCAAAATCCACTAGGTGAAAGCTTTGAAGTGTAAGATGATTTCTTTAAGAAAAGTTTTATAATTTATTATTTTTTTTAATAATTACATGCCCAAAAATCTACAAAAATGATTGACCTTGGTAAAAGAAAATTAACTACTATTGAAATCAATAAAATACTCTTCCTTAAAATTGTGTACAATAATGTGGATTTACTAAATGCAAAAGAAGGGCAACAAATTTTCAAGAAATTTTTTTACTTGGTCAGGAATGAGGCCTAAAATTATGATATTTGACAATATATTCCTTTTATCTATTTTTTCCTAAATTTTTTTGTGGTTAGTTTTGCTTAGACTTTAGAACGTTATTAGCAAACACTGATACTTGGGATATCATTTGGTAATTGACCGTATGTTAGAAACTACTAAAATGACCATCTTTACTATAAACAATTTTAATAGTTATATGACCTTGAGCTCTAATTTTATATTTTACTTTAGCTTGTTAAATCTAAATCTGTAGAGATTTAATTAGAGTTTTTGGATTGTGATTTATGTGAATCTTCTTCTCCCTTTTAGCATCATGCATGTTTTTTAATCATTTGGATATGCCATGTGCATTTAAAAAAATCTTCTGAAAGAATATATGAGAACTGTCTTGTATAAGATTACTCTTTAGAACAAAAAAATTTACATTAAAATAGAGAAAAATAAAATGTCACACCAAAAAAAATATTATGAAAAATCACTTAAAATTACCTTGATGGTCAAGGGACTGTTAATAGCAATTTCTTCCATAAGAGTGCAAAGAGACTGAATTGAAAAAATACATTAAATTTATTTAATTCAAAATTATATGAAGATCAATTATAGCACCATCAATAAGAAAATTAAGCAGTAAGAACAGAAGAAAAATTATAATTAAAAAAGAGCATAAAACATTAAGAAATTCAAACAACTACCAAGATGGTATATTGCATAGTCCATGCAGATAAACAAATTTGGCAACTTAAAAACAATGCAATTCAAATTGCTCAATATTCATCATTTCATATGCATATAAATTTGCTAAAAAAACATTATTTTTTAGTTGGCAACCAAGTAGCATAGAGCTTTTACAATGTGTATAGAGTGTGTTATGAAACTAAAATAAGCCAAGATGATAATTCTTTCTCACAATAACTAGTAAGAATTTTTGGTTGAGAACTTAAGCAAACAAAAAATCGTTAGCTAGTAGTCAATACACAACCTTAAACAAAAAGGCCAAATGATTTGACAAATTTTAGACTGTACCCTTAATTTGCTATCCTTCTCTTCTTATACATAACTCAATTTTTTATTGAGTAATGTGAAAATATGCACAATCAATAAATTAACCAAGTTCAAATCATTTAGATAATCACTTAATAATTGATTATTATCCCCTAAACATCACTAATATCCCTAAATAAGCCAAGGTGTGGGAACAGGAAGAAAAGAACAGAGTTCAAGATCAAAACAGTCCCTTGGTTGTTTTAAAAGAAGCCAATTTAGTCCCTAACTTTTACAAGTTTCCAAATCAATCTCAAAGATGTGCATGCTTTGAATCAATACCATTATTAATCTTCATAAAAAATAGAATTGCTAAAAATCCAATGATCATGAACCTTATAACATTCTCACAAGCTAATACCAAAATGCTAAGCACAAATCAATTTATTAATCAAATACTTGATCCAATCACTATATCATAGATTCATCTTTTGGAAGGTTTTCACCAGTGTGAAATTATACTGTAATGAAAGGTGAAACTCCTCTTGCACTTTGTGTCCTTTGTGGTCAGATATAAGACCTCCCAAAATTAACTATGAAATCAGTTGTCTCCAAAAATATAATGATGCTAGAAAATTCAAAATGCATCATATTTCTTAGGAAATGATTTGCAATCTCCTCATTGTGATGGCCTTTGTACATGGAATCATAATAATTAACTATACAAAGGGGTTCACGGACAAAAGGAGATTGTTAATTTTCAAAATACATTTAAACATATTAATTTAACAGCATAACAAAAACAACAGTCAAAGGATTACACTAGTTGAAAAGTAATAATGGTTGTGAATCGTATCAAAGAGGCTGAATTATGATTTGGAGTGATAATCATAACTTTCTTAAGTTCTATAAGTAGATTGTCTATAATAAAATACAAATGAAGAAAATTAAGCTTACTGAGGAATCAAGTCGGTTTTTTGAAATTCCACAGAGCTCACTTGGCTCGCAATATGCATTTCCTGATCCGACAGTGAATGGAGACCAAGCCTTCGTGCAATCACCAATCAAGAAAAGTTGCAATCAAGCATCAATCAATCTTCACAGCAAGGAAATCTTTTGAAAGGCTTAAAATTACCTCTTTATTCACGACAAGTTCCTCAGGGCCATTGGAATTAGACTCTGGATTATCCGACTTCTTTAAATAAACTCTTGGATAGCGCTATAGAAGAAAACTGAGTACATGTACTTCAAAAATCGCTTTAAAAAAGTTGAACCTATGATACACAGTTGTCAAAACCTTGTCTAGATCAGCTAAGAGATGGAAACTCGCCATTGCCAGTTCAAGCGACTTTCCATTTCTAAGAATGTGGAGAATTGCATCAAATATTTTCCTTTGTTGGATAAAACCAGATTAAAGTGTCAGAAAAGAAATCCTAGCATAAATACCCTTCGGTTTTTTCTTTTAGTTGAAAGGAGAAAAGCTATTGGAAGAGAGCTTACCGTGTGGGTGGGGAAGGAGAAAATGAAGCAAAATAAGCGGTACGAACTGCTTCCACGAAAGAGAGTCCTGTGCGGGTGTTAAGTGACATTTATACAATAGGAAATAGGAAAGGGGAAAAAATGAAGGCGATAAATCGGAGCGGTAGCGGGAGTGCTAACTATCGTCATGGACATCGCATGCTTCCATGATGCCGGAAGAGTCGAGAATGGCCAACATGTTACCCTCCAAACTTTCAAAACTTTTCTTTGGGCCGCCCATAGCGAGAGATTGGAGTTCGGATACCTTCTCTATTTCTTTCTTTTAACCGTCCCGCCAAAGTGTAAATCAATTATATATATATATATATATATATATATATATATGCATGAAAATCTCACAATCTGCGGGGCGACAACATATACAAAGAAAAAAAACGTACAAAAGATAGTATCGTGAAAGACGCACAATTTGTGGACATGACAACACACATAAAAAATGATAACAAAATAAAACAGTAGCAACAAACTCGCATAATATGAGGAGGCAGAAACACATTTAAAGATAAATTATTATTGCATGGTAATATCTGGAGATAAGTTATAAAATATGTAAATTTGTACAGAAAAAAATTTAGATATTAAATATTAAGAAAAAAATTATTCAAATAAAAGTATAATCTATAATACTACTAAAATAACATTCAAAACACTAATATTAACCAAATATAACAATATCATCTAATTGCATGCTAACTTTCATATAAACAATAAAGGTGTAACAACTCAGGCTATTATTTAAGTCAATTAGGACTAATATAAGTCATAATTATGATTCTATAACATAAATTCAGTCATTAGAAGCTCATCTATAAAATCCAATTCAAACTAGGAATCAAATGGATCAAATTTTGATTTTGGGAATTTCTAAGAACCTTAGAATTTGACCTATTTGATTTGACCTCAGATCAAAAATCTGACTCTGTCATTACATTCATCACCCCCAAATTAGCTAGAGGTGATGTTTCGGAGGCATTTGAAAGTTGTTAGATTTTCGACAAATATTTTAATATTATTTAGATCCCCGAAAAATCAAATAATTAAATTTTCGTCAAAATAAAAATAAGACCGCGCCGCTGCGTTCCTCACCCATAAATTAGCTAGAGGTGATTTACTTGATTTTTTTCTAAGTGCGTTAAATGATTTAATTAGCATTAATAAAATGATTAAAAATTTAATAAAATAATAATATTATTTAAATAAATTTAATGGCAGCCGTTAACTTTATAGTTAACGTCATTCCTCTTTCACGGCTTTACCGTTTGATCGGACGGAGTCTCAGTGTAACAACTAAGGTTGTTACTTTGGTTAATTAAGATCAATTTAAGTCTTAACTAAGGTTCTAAGTCACTAATTAGGTAATTTAGAACTCATCTCCAAAATCTAAGTCAAATCAGAAGTCAACTGAGTCAAATCAGAAATTCTGGAAAATTCCAAACCCTAGAAATTGACTTTTTATTTAGACCTCAAATTGAAAATCTGACTTCGCCATTGCGTTCAGAACACCCAAATTAGCTTGGGGTGAAGTTTTGGAAGCATTTGGAGTCATTGGATTTTCGTCGAATATTTTAATAATATTTAAATACCTAAAAAAAATTCGAATAATTAAATGCTCATCGAAACAAAAATCCGAGTGCGCCGTTGCGTTCCTCACCCTTCAATTAGTTAAGGGTGAATTATTGAAAATTTTTGGGATTTATTTAATAGGGTAAATTTAATTAATTAAGTCTCTAAATTAAAAATTAAATAATAATATTAATTTATTGGCATTAACGACGCCGTCCACTTGACCCTGACGCCGTCGCCCTAATTCTATTTTCGCCATTCCATCTGACGGTTATCGTGGACCGTCCGATCGAAAGATCGGACTTTCGCGCAATCGTCTTCCTCGCGAACGCCGAGGAATGCAGCGAGTGTCCTGCGTCTGGACATGCGGTGAAGTCGGCGCAACGTGGACCTCCCCGCCGCTCTAAACCACCGTTTAAGGACTCGTATAAGACCCCCAAAGTTCCGGGTTGCTCGGTTTTCAACCCTAAAGCTCGGAAGCCAGAAGTCAAATATCGACCGTTCTCTGCCGTTAAAATTGAGGTACTTCTATATCTCGATCTATAATTCCAATTTCAGAAATTCTTTTTCGTATGATGATTTCATAGTTCTGATTGAACTTTGATAGGACCCGATCGAGTTGATCAGGTCTGGTTAGCCCATATTTTTATAATTTTCAACAGTGGAATCCGTTATTTTCATCTCACCGAGCGTAGGGATTTATGGTTAGGGTTTACCTGAGTTGTGTGTCTTCTCCAGTGGCGTTTGAGGTACCAATCGAAAGGTCTCGATCGGTATGCGGCTCGTCGTCTGGCACCATTGTCTTCGCCTCCGATTTTCAAACCTTAGTTCCCTGCTGTCGGGTCCGTCGCGTGGAGAAGAAGACCTTTCGGGTCGGTCGGGTCGGCCCGGGCCCGGCCCTTGGCCCGTGGCGCTTCGACTGTCTCGGTGGGGCCCACCTCACAGCACGCCAGCCAGTCGCGGCGCGACACGTGGCCAGCGCTGACGCCGTCTGACCAGTGGGGCCCGCTACAGTCTGCTCAGACAATAGCGGCTCACCACGTGTCTTGCAAAGATAATAATTAAAATGTTATTTATAATTTTAACGTTTATTTAAATAAACAAAATTATATTTATATATATATATATATATATATTAATAATAACAGAATTATTCTAATTAATTAAATGCAAAACTTTAAACCCTAATAACTTGCAAATTATACATCCAAATTATGCAAATAAATATATCAAATTGATCAGAAAAAAATGAAGAATTTATTGATGCCAATAATTTTACTGTAGGACTAGTATTTATCAAAGTGATAATTAGGGTATTATTTATGTTAAAAATAATGTTACAAAACTTAATTAACCCATAACTTTGTACCCAATGATCCAAACCTATTAAATATGGGTCTTAAAGTAATCAAAAAACCCCAAGGATTATTTTAGTAGGGTTATCTTTGCTGTTTGGACTAGTATTTGCCTAATTACTTTTAGGACCTAACCCTAATTACCCTAATTAGACTTAGAACTTCAATTGACCATAATTTGGTAAATTGAGCTCTAAATTTAATGATCCAAATATTAATTTAAATAAAAAAAAAACCTAATTAACAAAAATCTGTAAAAATATTTAGGATCAAACTGTTAGAATTGCTAATCACCCCTAATTACTCTAAATCTTGATTAGTGAATATTAGCAAATCTAATAATCCAAATTGAGTGATTTAAGTTTCAGAGGACTCATAGAGTCATTTAGAACTTAGCTGTAAGGTTAGATTAGTGTTTAAGTGATTAATTTCACTAATCACTCACTAATCACCCTAAACCCTAATTAGGTCATAACTTAGTCAAATTAGATCCAAATTGAGCCTACCACATATCATTATAATCAGTAAACTATTTGTAAACCATAGCCAATAATTTTACTCAATTTGGGCACTAATTAACAAAGTTAGGATTTTGACCCTTAATTAAGAATCCTTTAATTACCCTTTTAACCCTAAATATTATATTGGCCATAACTTGGCCAATACTTATCAGAATTTAATAAATTTAGGTTCTATAGAAACCTTAGATAGTGAATAACAGTAATATGAAAGAAAATTTAACTTTCATCTAGCCAAATTACTAAAAGGTCCCTATGAGTCAAATTTACAAATTTGACCTCATAAGGCTTAATAATCATCTAAAATTTGTGTAGTTGCTGTCTAATCTTACATTAGACAGTAAGAAACTTATTCCAATAGAAAAATTCAGATTTAAAACTCTAGATCAAAATTTGTTCTTTTTGAACCCTTAAGTAGGGGCAAAATGGTAATTTTGCCCAAATTTAGGGTTAGCTTTCTAAAGCCCTAAAATCATTTTGTAATCATTAAAAATAGTAAATAGAATAATTTCTAGTAGAAATTAATTAAGTTCAAGCCTACATTAGATTTTGATTTTAAAATTCCAATCTTATCTCTTAAAGAAAATTCATAAGTCTTAAGTGAGTGATTCTTCTTCCTTAAGTCATTCTTAGATCCTTCCATAAGTTTTATAACATTAGTTAGGATGTGTGTCATGAGAGATACTCTTAGTAATTAAGAGCCTTAATTTCTAAAATTAGGAAGAGTTCTTAAGTTAGAATTCATCTGTAAAGTAAATTGGGTTACTCAAAAGATGAAATCTTGAGTTTTCTAGTTTATAGATTTTCTTAGTTTATTAAATGATTATTTTATCTTTGAACTCTAAAATTAAGAATAGAGATCTATCCTAATGAATTGATTTATCATTAGTATCTGCCTTAACTTAATCTGTGAGATTTGGGTTCTAAACCTTAGATCTTTAGTTATACTTTTGGATTAAGTGATTAGACCCATCATCTGGAGTCTAATTCTTAATCTTTTCATCTTGATTTGGCTAATCAAGATGAAGTTGGGGTATTTAAATTATAAAATTAGGTCGATGATTTATTCAGTTTAACCAAAGTAGTCGTCTTTTAATTAAGATATGGTTAGGACTTGGCCAGTCCTAATTATCTTCAACTAGTAGGATTCGTGATTCTAAGTTACAGAATGTGTAAGAATTGATGATTCTGAAACTTATGTAACTTAGAGTAGATAGAATGACTAAGTAGACAATAAAGGATATCACCTGTGTTTTAGATAGAGAATCTTGCTTAATTTGTTTTGATGCTTTGCTTACATTGATTTTGAGCTTTAGACCATGAGCATATATGAGGAACATAAGATAATTGATAATTATCTTATGTCAACTTTGATCATTCATAAGTAGCATTTTTGTTTTCTTCTAGTATTTTTGTAAGGTGTAGCTTGATTAGTATACCTCTTCAATCATCTCGTTTGGGGTCGGCTTCAGGTTCGGGCCAGTCCGATAGTTTATGCCATGCCTAGTCCTTTGGATAGGATGGATAGACTCTTGCCCGTACTGACTGAATAGTCAGGATCTGATATGGTTATACTAATTCAAGTACACTTATATTTGGTTTCTGTCTTAGCTCATCAGGCTAAGAGGTTTTTCAGTGATACTCAGTTCAGAGCTTCTTTCTTGGCCCATTAAGCTAAGTATTTTACTGAGTATGCCTTCAGTTAAGTGGCTTGAATAGCCATTTCAGTTTTCAGTTTTCAGTTACTGTTTTACTTTTCATATTCTACATTTAGTACTGTTTTTACTCATAGTTTTCCTGTTCTTTTCTAAGCCTTGTATATATATAGGATGCTCGATTTACTTGTTGTATATAGGATGCTAGATTTACTTATTGTATTTAGGATGCTAGTCTTGTTCACATGTTTTTCTTACTTTATATCGATTAGCATATAATTGTTTGATCATAAACATATTTAGGATGTATTTTCTTTACAATATTTGTTTAGTTTTTGCTTACCTGACTTTGTTGCAGTTGTTTGGAAGAGGTATGTGGTTACT
>JACERR010000479.1:20000-23329 GCA_016760335.1 Gastrodia elata | reverse complement strand
TGTGTGTTGGTCGATACGGTTGTGATAGACACACACACAACAGATACACACACACACAAACTCACACGCACACACATAAATAGAGAACACATACACACACATAAAAATGTGTTAGGTATACATACTCACACACTCATATATACTAATCTCTATATTGTGTGTATGTATACCCAATACACAACACATCCACACACACACACACACACACACACACTCATCTATAATAATCTCTATGTACCCAACACACAGACATATAAGTATATATAAGTATGTGTGCGTTGGGGATACACAAACACACAAACTACCCAACACAAATACATACACATACACACACAAAATATAGAATTCATATATATGAGTGCGTGAGTATGTATATCTAGCACATTTTTCTGTATGTGTATGTGTTATCTCTATTTATGTGTGTGGGTGAGTTCGTGTGTGTGTGTGCTGTGTGTCTGTGCGTCTATAAGTGTGTGTATGTGTGCGTGTGTGTGTTTGTGTGTTTGGAATACACAATGAGATTAGTATATGCACACACACTTATAACATAAGTTCGGCATACATACTCACAACACACACACACACGCACACACAAACACACACACACATATATGAGTGTGTGTGTTTGTGTGATACTTACAATCATGTGTGTGTGTGTGTGTTTATATATTATGTGTGTGCGTGAGTGTGGTGTATGTGTGTGTGCGATTGTGTGGATATAAATAGGGTTGTCACACACACGAACAGACACATAGAAATACACACACACATACATGATGAGTGTGTGAGTGTGTATACATATATTAATCTATATATATATATATATATATATATATATACTATCACACACACATGTATGTATTTCTATGTGTGTGTGTATCTATATATATACTAATCCTTAGTACACACACACACACACAATCACACTCATATATACTTTTCTCCATGTGTGTGTGACACATATACACATACACACACAAATACACACCATATATCTGTATATAGACATACACACACACACACTCATATATCTATATGTGTGTTAGTTTGTGTGTGTGTATGTGTCTGTATGTGTATACTCACACACATAAACACACACACTCACACATGCTATATGAGTATGAGTATGTATACCCAACACAAATATATATAATCTCTATATGTGTGTGTGTGTGTCTGAGTGTGTGTGTGTGCGTGTCACAATGTAAGTGTTCTATTAACACACACACACACGCTCACACACACGATTGTGTCTATATAACACATATGTTGTGAGCATATATACACATCCATATGTGTGTGTGTGTATACCAAACACCCACACACACATATAGAGATTAGTTGTATACTTGGGTATTTATATTCACAACCATATATATATATACACACATACATACTCATAAATGTATGATTTTATATGTATATATGAGTGTGAGTATGTTCACACACACACACACACACATGTGTGTGTTGGGAGTACATACTAATCTCTATGTGTGTGTATTATGAGTATGTATAGCCAACACACACACACACACAATGTGTTGGATATATATACTAACACACACACACACAATATATATATGTAAGCCCAACACACACATGCACACACTTATTTATACTAATCTCTATGTGTGTGTTTGTGCATGTGTGTTTATGTGTGTGTGTGTCTATATATTTATATACTATTGTGAGTATGTACCCAACACATATTTGTGTGTGTGTGTGTGTGTTTGTGTGTGTTTGTAATTGGTATACATATCACACATATGGAGACACACACATATGTGTTATATATATATATATATATATATATATATATGTGTGTGTGTGTGTGTGTGTGTGTGTGTGTGTGTGTGTGTGTGTGTGTATTGTATGACACTTAGAGATTAGTATATATGAGTGTTTGTGTGTTTGTGTGTTGGGTATACATACTCACAACACACAGAGATATTAGTATATATGAGTGTGTATGTGTATACATACCGCACTCACACACACACTCACAGCAGACACACAGATATATATAAATAAATATATATATATTATATATATATTTATATATATATATATGTGTGTGTGTGTGTGTGTGTGTGTGTGTGTCTATGTGTGTGTGTGTGTCTATGCGTGTGTGTGTGTGTCTGTATGTGTGTGTCTATATATATATACTGATCTATCAAACACACACACACACACACTCATATATAATAATCTCTAAGTGTGTGTGTGTGTGTGTTTGTTTGTCTATATATATAGTCTATATATATATATATATATATATATATATATATATATATATATATATATATATATATATATGTATATGTATATCAATATATGAGGTTGTAAGTATATATACCCAACACACACATAGACTCATATATACTTTTTTCTATGTGTGTGTGTGTCAGTGGTGTGTGTATGTATATATGCCTATATCAATATATTGATACACACACAAGCTATATACATGTATACACACATTGTGTATGTGTGTGTGTGTGGGTTAGGTATACATACTCACACTCACGTATATGTTATCACACACACAGATATACATATAGAGACACACACACACATGTTATACATATATACACACATGTGTGTGTGTGTGTATTAGGTATGCACACTCACACACATGGCAAAATACACACTCACATGTGTGTGTGTGTTTGAGTGTGTGTGTGTGTTTGAGTGTGTGTGTGTGTTGGGTATACATGCTAAGGTATATATACACACACTCATATATAGTTACATACATTCACATACACACACAAATATAATATACACACACACACATAAATATTAGTATATATGAGTGTGTATATGTGTGTGTGTGCGTGTGATATAGGCACACACAGACAAAGAGATAAGTATACATGTTTACCTCACACACACATGTGTTACACACACTCACACACATACACACACACTCATATATACTTATTTCTATGTGTGTGTGACACACATGTGTGTATGTGTTATATACATGAATACTTATATCTATGTCTATGTGTGCCTATATCACACACACACACTCATATATACTAATTTGTATGTGTGTGTGTTTGTGTGTGTGTGATCCATATATATATACTCACACTCATATACCTAATACAAAAACACACACACTCATATATACAAACACACATACACACATATACACAAACACATACACATATAGATTAGTATATATGAGTGTGCATAATCATATCTTAATATGTGTGTGTGTGTGTGACAAACACACACACATAGAGATAACTATAAGTGTGTATGCCTGTAAGCACGCACACATGTGTGAGTATATATCGTGTGTGTATTCTCATCAC
>JACERR010000479.1:10000-12500 GCA_016760335.1 Gastrodia elata | reverse complement strand
ATGCATGTATGCGTTATTACGCACACATAGATATATATATATATATATATAAATACATATGTGTTGGGTAACACATATATCTATATACATACACCAGATAAGTATACTAAACTCACACACACACACACATGGAGGTGTGTGTGTCTATATATGTATATAACAGTTATGATAACACAGATGCGTGTGTATTATATATATATATATATATATGTATATATATATATATATATATATATATATATATATATATATAGTTATGATAGACACACACACACAACACACACACAGACACACAAACTCACACACACACATATAAATAGAGAATACATACACACACATAAAAATGTGTTGGGTATACATACTCACACACTCATATATACTAATCTCTATAACGTGTGTGTACATGTGTGTCTGTGTTGGGTAGTTTGTGTGTGTATGTATGTATGCCCAATACACAACACATGCACACAAACACACACACACTCATCTATAATAATCTCTGTGTACCCAACACACAGACATATAAGTATATATGAGTTTGTGTGTGTTGAGTATACACAAACACACAAACTACCCAACACAGATACATACCTACACACACACAAAATATAGAGACTCGTATATATGAGTGTGTGAGTATATATATCTAGCACATTTTTATGTATATGTATGTGTTATCTCTATTTATGTGTGTGTGTGAGTTGGTGTGTGTGTGTGTGCTGTGTTTGTGTGTGTCTATGAGTGTGTGTATGTGTGTGTGTGTGTTTTTGTGTTTGGAATACACATTGAGATTAGTATATACACACACACTTATAACATAAGTTGGGCATACATACTCACAACACACACACACACACACAAATGCACGCACACATATATGAGTGTGTGGGTGTTTGTGTGATACTTACAATCGTGTGTGTGTGTGTGTGTCTATATATTATGTGTGTGTGTGTGTTTGTGGTGTGTGTGTGTGTGTGTGATTGTGTATGTGTGTGTGTGATTATGTGGGTATATATAGAGTTATCATACACACAAATACAGACACATAGAAACACACACACACACATGATGAGTGTGTGTATGTGTACATATATATACTAATCTCTATATATATATACTTTCAAACACACACATGTATGTATTTCTATATGTGTGTGTGTTTATATATATACTAATCCCTAGTGCACACACACACACACACACTCACACTCATATATACTTATTTCTATGTGTGTGTGACACACATACACGTACACACACAAACACACCATATATATGTATATAGACATACACAGCACACACTCATACATCTATATGTATGTCAGTTTGCATCTCTGTGTGTGTGTGTATCCGTGTGTATACTCACACACATAAACCCACACACTCACACATGTTATATGAGTGTGAGTAATTATACCCAATACAGATATATATAATCTTTATATGTGTGTCTGTGTCTGAGTATGTGTGTGTGTGTGTCACAATTTATGTGTTCTATTAACACACACACATAGTCACACACACGATTGTGTAACACATATGTTGTGAGTATATATACACATCCATATGTGTGTGTATACCCAACACCCACACACATATATCAAGACACATACACATATATAGAGATAAATATATATGAGTGTGTGTTTGTGTGTGTTAGGTATATATATGTATATATGAGTGTGTGTGTGTGTGTGTCTGTATATATAAATATATATATATATATGGTTGTGAATATGTATACATAACACACACACACGTATGTGTGATAGTTTATATATATCTGTGTATTTGTGTGTTAGGTATACATACTCACATCTATATATATGTGTATGTGTGTTGGGTATACATACTTATCTTTATGTATATATATATATGTATATATCTGTATGTGTGTGTGTGTGATTATATATATATAAGTTTGTGTGTATATATATATATATGGTATATCTGTGTGTTGTGTGTGTCGGGTATACATACTTGTAGATAGTGTCTATATATAAGTATGTATACCCAACACACACAACACATAGATATACTAATCACTATGCATGTGTGTGTGTATCTATGTGTGTGTTGTATACTTACATGTGTGTGTCCATATATTTATTTATGATTGTGTGTGTGTGTGTGTGCATATATATACCCAATACACACGCACACTCACTCATATATATATATATATATATATCTATGTGTGTGTGTGTGTGTATGTTGGGTAAACATACTCACACACACACATACACACATTCACAACTGTATATAAATATATAGATAAACACCCATATATATACAACACAAACACAGATATATACACACACACACACATATATACTAATCTCTATGTGTGTGTATTCACACATACAAACACACACACAAACATATATATACTAATCTCCATATGTGTGTGTGTTTATATAAATACAAACACACACACACACATACAAACACATATATATTTAGAATACATACTCAATATTTAATACTCACATCGTATATA
>JACERR010000479.1:0-2500 GCA_016760335.1 Gastrodia elata | reverse complement strand
TCATATACATGCTCTATATATTTATCTGTGTATGTGATAACAAATACATGTGTGTCTATATACTTATATATCTATATATGTATATATAGATATACTATTGTGAGTTATACATATATATATATATATATATATATATATATATATATATGAGTGTGTCTCACGCTCATATATACTTATCTCCATGTGTGATATGTATGTGTGTGTGTGTGTTGTGTGTGTGTGCGTATGTGTTACACACACTCATATATATATACCCATACGTGTGTATATGCTAATATCTCAATGTATATACTTGTACTTTTCTCGATGTGTGTATGTGAGTGTGTGTGTGTGTGGGTGTGTTTATGAGATCGTATATATATATTGACACACACACACGCCCACTCACAACACATTAGTATATATGAATGTGTGTATGCGTGTGTGTTGGGTATACATACTCACAACCGAGTGTTTGTGTGGGTGTGTGTGTATATACATGCATACTCACTCACACATACAATACATACACACACAATACACACACATACAATACACACTCATATATACTTATCTCTATATGTGTGTTTTTGTGTGTGTGTGTATATATAAGTACACACACACACATAGCACACACATACACACACATAACATATATATTTGAGTGATACAAACACACACACACACTCATATATGCTTATCTCCATATGTGTGTGTGTGTGTTGGGTATACATATCTTTATGTGTGTATTTATGTATGTGTGTACCTATATATATATATATATATATATATATATATATATATATATATATATATATATATTGGCACATACATACACACAGTTATACATACTTGTGTGTGTGCGTATATATATTTATTTATTTATATATTTATATGTATTTGTGTGTTGGATATATATACTCACAACCGTAATGTGTGACACCCACATAACCATATATAAATATATAGACACACAAACACACATTCCTAGAGATAAACACACACTCATATATGAGTGTGTCTATATACATAGAGATAAGTATGAGTGTATGTGTGTGTGTATGTGAGTATGAATATGAGTGTGTATGTGTGTGTCACACACAGACACACACACACTTATTTATTCTAATCTCTATGTGTGTGTGTTTGACTACCAATATATATATATATATATATATATATATATATATATATATATATATATATATATATATATATAGACATACACATGTATGAGTTATCACATAGAGTGTGTGGGTGTGTGTGTATATACATACGCATACTTATAGAGATAAGTATATATGCGTGTATTACACATAGAGAAAAATACACACAAACAGACATATATATATATATATATATATATATATATATATATATATATATATATATATACGATTGTGGGTACATATGTACATACACATACAGACTCATATGTACTAATCTCTATCTAACACACACATAATTATATATATGAGTATGTGTGTGGGTATATATATATTTATCTCCATGTGTGTGTGTGTGCACACACACATGGAGATAAGTATATATGAGTGTGTGTGTGTGTATTGGAGATAAGTATATAAGATATAGACACAAACCCACCCAAACTCATGCACATAGAGATTAGTATATAAATATATAGACACACACATGTATGTATATATATATTTTTATATATATAGACACACAGACATATACTCATATACACTTATCTCCATGTATTTGTATGTGTGTGTTTGTATATTTAGTGTGTGTGAGTGTGTGTGTGTGTGTGTGTGTGTGTTTATGTGTGTGTCTGTATATGTGTGTTTGTGTATGTGTGTGTTATATATCTGTGTGTGTGACAAAACATACATGACATACACACACACATATAGATAAGTATATATGAGTGTGTGTATGTGTGTGTGTGTTTGTGTATATATATTAGCGTGTATATATACATAGGCACGTATATATAGTTGTGTGTGTGTGGTATATATTTACCCAACACACATAGTGATTAGTATATAACACATACACACACACACACACACACACACACACACACACAACATGTATACCTAACACATACACACACACTCATATACACACACACACACATAGAGATTAGTATATATGAGTGTGTGTGGGTGGGTTATTTATACATACTCACATATATAAGTGACACAAACACATATATAGACACACACATACATAGAAATATATGTGTGTCTTTATATATATACATACAGTTGTTTGTTGTGTGTATCTATGTGTGTGTGTGTATGTATACTCAACATATATATGTCAACACGCACACAAACACACACAAACATCTATATAAGTGTGTGTATGTGTGTGTGCGTGTGTGTGTGTGCATGTGTTGGGCATACACACACTCATATATACTAATATATATATCTAAGTGTGTTTGTGAATATGTATGCCCAACAACTAAATATATGTAGACACACACATATACACTCATACTCATGTATACTTATCTCCATGTGTCACATCCATATATGAGTCTACT
>JACERR010000478.1:5000-10000 GCA_016760335.1 Gastrodia elata | reverse complement strand
AGTGTGTGTCTGTATGCATATTTGTAGACACACACATACACACACACACACACAAACACACACATACACACACACACACAAACACACACATACCGTATATATAAGAATATGTATATCCAACACACACACACACACACATACTCGACACACATAAAGATAAGTATATACACACACACATGAACACATAACACACTACAGATATACACACACACACTCATATATACTAATCTCTATGTATGTGTGTATGTATATAGATATTCATAACCGTATATATATAGACACACACACACACACACACACACAGACACACACACACACACACACACACACACACATATATATATATATATATATATATATATATATTTATCTCTATGTGTTTGTTTGTACATGATTTACATACACCCACTTATATATGTGTATATGTGTGTGTGTTGGCAATTAGTATAAATGAGTGTGTGTGTGTGTGTGTGTTAGGTATATATACTCAAGCATATGTACTAATCTCTATGTGTTGAGTGTGTGTGAGTATATATACATACGTGTGGGTGTTTATTTTTATGTGTGTGTGTCTATATATATATACTCACACACACTCATATTTACTTATCTCCATGTGTGTGTGTGTGCGCACAAACGATTATACCATCACACACACACACACACACACATATATACTTATTTCCATGTGTGTGTGTTTGTGTGTGTCTATGTACACACACACACAAACACATAAAGATTAGTATATATGAGTGTGTGTGTGTCTATATGTAGACTAATTAAAATATATACTATTGTGCGAATGTTATATATTCATATTATGTATGTGTGTGTTTCTATATTTATATATCTATGTGTATGTGTGTCTGAGGCACACCCAGACATACACACACCCACATAAAAATAAGTATATATGTGTGTGTGTGATAACACATGCGTGTGTGTGTGTGTCTATATATATTAAATGTGTGTATATATATGAGTATATATATCGCACACATAGATATATATATATATATATATATACAATTGTGAGTATGTATACCCAACACAGAAATAAAGACACATAGGCACTGTTTAAAAATAACACATACGTGTGAGTCTATATGAACTCATACACACAAACACACATGCATGTGTGTGTGTTTGTACACACACACACGCGCAGGTTGTGTGCATATATACATATACTCATATGTTATATGCATATGATGTGTGTTTGTATGCGTGTGTGACACACACGCACATACATACACGTATCTGTTATCACACGCAGACATATATACTTATCTTCATGTGCGTGTGTGTGTGTCACTATAGACATGCATATAACACACACATACTCATATATACTAATCTCTATACATGTGTGTGTGTGTTGGGTATACATATTCATAATAGTATACACACACACACATACTCGTATATACTAATCTCTATATGTGATGGGTGTGTGTGTATCTAACACATGTGTCTGTATGTATTGAGTATACACACTCATAATCATATATATATATATATACATATATATATATATATATATATATATATATATGTATGTATGTATATATAGACACACACATGTATGTGTTATCACACACGTATAGATAAATATATAGAGCATGTATATGAATATATAACAAATACATGTGTGTGTCTATATATTTATATATGGTTGTGCGTATGTATACCTAACACACGCACAAACATAAATATAAACACTACATATGTGTGTGTGTGTCTCACACTCATATATAAATATATAGACACACACACTAATACACACACATAGAGATATCACACACTCATATATATATATTTAGACACACACACACATACACAAACACACATATAGAGATTAATATATATGAGTGTGTGTGCTTGTGTGTGTGTGTGTGTGTGACACACACACACACACACAAACATGCACACACACACACAAACACACACACATGAATATAAATATATATACACTAATATATATTAGTATATATAAGTGTCTGAGTGTGCAAATATATATATAAGAGTGTGGATGTGTCACAAGTATATATGAGTGCGTGTGTATATATACTAATCTTTATATGTGCATGTATATATATTTATAGATACACACACACACTCATATATACTAATCTCTATGTGTGTACTTTTTTGTGTGCACACATACGTGTGTGACTATATATTTTTTTATGGTTGTGAGTATGTATACCCACTCATATAGAGATTAGCATATATGAGTGTGTGTTATCTCTATGTGTATCTGTTATATGTGTCTCACACACATAATCTCTATATATGAGTGTGTATACCCAATATTTATAGATAAGTATATATGAGTGTGTGTGTTGGTATATATATATATATATATATCACACGCACATATACACTTATATGGAAATTAGTATATATGAGTGAGTGTGTGTGTGTAACACACACATACATGCACATATAGAGACATGCACACACACATATATACACACACACACACATAGAAATGGAGATAAGTATATATATACTAATATAGATTAGTATATATAAGTGTATGTCTGTGCAAATATATATATATAAGAGTGTGGATGTGTCACAAGTATATATGAGTGTGTATGTATACATATTAATCTTTATGTGTGTGTATATATAGATATAGACACGTACACGCACACATACTCATATATACTAATCTCTATATGTGTGCGCTTTTCTGTGTGCTCACATACACTTGTGTCTATACATTTATATACAATTGTTAGTATGTATACCCACTCATATATACTAATCTCTATGTGTTTGTGTGTTCCACACATACACACGCACATGGGTATATATACACACTCATATATACTTATCTCCATGTGTCTATGTGTGAGTGTGTGTGTGTGTATAAGTTTATATATATATATATACACACACACACACACTCATATATATATATATATATATATGTGTGTGTGTGTGTGTGCGTGTGTGTGTGTGTGTATCTATATATTTATATATAGTTATGAGTATGTATACCTAACACAACACCCAGATACATGAGTGTGTATAAATACTTACAACCACACACACACATACACACACACACTCATATATATGTGTGTGTGCGTATATACTTATCTCTATGTGTGTTGGGTATATGTGTTTATGTGTGTTGGGTATATATACTTTCATCTATATAGTTTATGTGTGCGTTGTGTGTGTGTGTGTATATTTATGTGTGTATTAGTGTCTATATAAAATACATACAGACACACTCTCATGTGTGTGTGTGTGTGATGGGTATACATACTCATACGTGTGTGGGTTGTGTGTGTGTATCTATATATACATATATATAACACATACATGTGTGTCTATGTATATTTTTATACAGCATGCATAAAAAATATATAGACACACAAACACACTCATATATACTTATCTCTAAGTGTGTGTGTTTGTGTGCATACATGTATATATATGTGTGTACCCAACACACATACACAAATACACATAAATACATACACATAGAGATAAGTATATATATATATATATATATATATATGTGTGTGTGTGTGTGTGTGTGTGTGTGTGTATGTGTGTGTATTTATATATTTACATATAGTTATGAGTATGTATACCTAACACAACACACAGATACATGAGTGTGTATAAATACTTACAACCACACACACACACACACACTCATATATATGTGTGCGTGCATATATACTTATCTCTATGTGTGTTGGGTGTGTGTGTTTATGTGTGTTGGGTATATATACTTTCATCTATATAGTTTATGTGTGCGTTGTGTGTGTGTGTGTATTTATGTGTGTATGAGTGTTTATATAAAATGCATACAGACACACACACTCATGTGTGTGTGTGTGTGTGTGATGGGTATACATACTCATACGTGTGTGGGTTATGTGTGTGTGTGTTTGTGTTGTGTCTCTGTGTGTGTGTCAAAATATTGGGTATATATACTCACAACTGTACACATGTATATACAATTGTGACTATATAAACCCAATAGTTGTGAATATGTATTAGTGCATGTATTTGTGTGTTTGTGTGTGTGTGTGGGAGGGTGTGTTGAGTATACATACTCATACGTGCATGGGTTGTGTGTGTGTGTGTGTTTGTGTTAGGTATGTATGTGTGTGTGTGCGCGTCTATATATACATATGAGTACAGGCACATATATAGAGGTGTTTGAGTCGGTGTGTGTATGACTATATATTGGGTATATATACTCACAACCGTATACATGTATATATGATTGTGAGTATGTATATAAATGTATATGGTTGTGTATCTATATATATTTATATGAGTATGTATACCCAATACACACACACACATACACTCATATATACTAATATCAGTGTGTGTGTGTGTTGGGTATACATACTCTCAGCCATCTAGACACACATAACCCTATATATATATATATATATATATATATATATATATATATATATATATAGATTAGTATATATGAGTGTTTGTGTGTGTGTGTGTGACTATATATTTATTTACTATTGTAGGTATACTAATCTCAATGTGTGTGTGTGTGTGCTCAAACATATACACACATGCACATACAAACACACATACATAAGGATTAGTATATATTAGTGTGTTTGTGTATATGTGTGTTTGTTGGGTATATATATACAGACAATCTCACACCCAAATACATATATAGTAATTAGTATATATGAGTGTGTGTCTCCGTGTGTGTGTTACCCAATATATGTGTGTGTGTGTGTTTTTTTTTTTTTCTATGTATACATACTCACAACTATATATATATATATAGACATGTGTGTTGGGTATACATACTCACATAAATCTATATATTTATATGAGTATGTGTATATATGAGTGTGTGTGTGTGTATCACATATACTCATATATACTAATCTATATATGTGTGTGTGTGTATCTATGTGTCTATGTGCATGTGTGTGTGTTTGTGTGTGCCTCATACACACACATACATATATATAAACACT
>JACERR010000477.1:20000-23288 GCA_016760335.1 Gastrodia elata | reverse complement strand
AATATATAGATACAAAAACACATACATATAGAAATTAGTATGCATGAGTGTGTGTACAGATAGCTGTATGTGTGTATTTGTGTGTGTTAAGTATACATACTCACATTTGTATATAAATATATAAACATATACACACACAC
The DNA here is from genome assembly GCA_016760335.1 of Gastrodia elata. Taxonomy (NCBI): domain Eukaryota; kingdom Viridiplantae; phylum Streptophyta; class Magnoliopsida; order Asparagales; family Orchidaceae; genus Gastrodia; species Gastrodia elata. The sequence continues at coordinate 23,148 of JACERR010000477.1, read as the reverse complement.
ACACATGCACAGACATACAGAGAGAGTATATTGTGTGTGTATGTGTGTGTGTTGGGTGTGTGTGTGTGTGTGTGCATATATATATATATATATATATAGACACATAGACACACTATTAATGATACATACTCTCTCTCTATGTGTGTGTGTGTGTGTGTATGTGCATGCGTGTTAGGAATATACAGATACTCACACACACACATATATACTTATACTTATCTCTATGTATACATTGTTGTGTGTGTATATGTTTATGTTGGGTATACATACTCACATCCATATATAAATATACATGTATGTAGACACATATGTGTTATATCTATACATGCACATACTATATAACACACATACAATTGGAGATAAATATATATGAGTGTGGGTGTGTGTGTCTTAATGAGTGTGTATGTGTGTGTGTGCATGTGTGTGTCTGTGTGAGTGTAAAGTATGTATACCCAACATATAACAGATATATATATGGGTGCGTGTGTGTGTGTGTGTTGGTTTATGTGTGTGTGTGTGTGTGTTTGTGTGTATATATATATATATATATTATGTGTGTATATATATATGGTTGTGAGTATGTGTACCCAACACACACACATATAGAGATTAGTATATATGGGTGTGTGTGTGTGTGTGTGTGTGTGTGTGTGTTTATATTTGTTGGTGTGTGTGTGCCCAATACACACACACACAATTAATATAGAGATTAGTATATATGAGTTGTGTGCACACACACACAAATACACACATAAAGACACATCACATACTCACAATAGTACACACACACAACCACACACACACACACACACACATAGAGGTTATTATATATGATTGTGTGTGTATACGATTGTGAGTATGTGATAACACACACAAACACACACACTCATATATACTATGTGTGTGTGTAACACACACATGGAGATTTATATGTGTGTGTGTGTGTGTGCGGGTGTGTGTGTGTGTTAGTGTATATATATAAGTGTGTGTGTGACCCAACACACACACACAGTCATATGTGGTGTGTCGGTGTGTGATATTTATATATGATTGTGTGTGTGTTGGGTATACATACTTACAACCATATATAAATATAAATACACACACATGGATAACATATATGTATGTGTGTATATTCTCACAATTGTATAGACACACACACACACACACACAAACACAATACACAGACACACTCGTATATACTTATATCTATATTTATATATATCCAACACACACACACACTAACACACACACACACACATACATGTCTATATATATAGGCACACACCACACACACATAGATATTAGTATATATAAGTGTGTGTGTGTGTGTGTATATGCATGTATGTATGTGTGTATGTATTATATATTCATATACATGCACACACACACACACATAGACTCATATATACTAGTTCTTACGTGTGTGTGTATATGCCTATATATATATATATACATGTATATTATACTATTGGGTAAACGTACTCACAACTATATATAAGTATATAGACATACGTATACCCATCACACATACACACGCACTCATATATAATAATCTGTATGTGTTATATACATATATATATATATATATACTCACAATCATATATAAATATACGTGTGTGTGTGTGGGTTGGATATACATACTCTAAGTGTGTGTCACATGTACTAATCTCACGTATGTATACCCAACACACGCACACATACCCCCACGCTAATATATATTAATCTCTATGTGTATGTATCTGTGTGTCTATATATATATAGGGTTGTGAGTATATATACGCAAAACACACACACACACACTCATATATACTAATCTCTATGTATGTATATTTGTGTGTATGTTTGTGTATATATATAAATGAGTGTGTGTGTTTGTGTGTGTATGTCTATATTTAGATGAATATAAGTATATATATATATACATATGTATACACACACACTCATATATATATAAGTGTGTGTGTGTGTGTGTCTTAAGTATACATACTTATGTATACATACACAGACGCACACTCAAATATACTACATATATGAGTTATCACACACACACATACACTCATACATACTCAAATAGAGATATAAGTAAATAGACACACACACATATGTGTTATTTATTTATAGAATTAGTATATATTTATCTGTGTGTATCTTGCATATGTACGGTTGTGAGTATGCACAATAGTATGCACACAAACTCATATTGAACACACACACAAATGGATCACACACAAACACACACACACACACATACTAATCTCTATGGGTGTTTGTATGTGTGAGTGACATATAAATGTGCGGCTATATATAAGCACACACACTCATATATACTAATATATTTATATGTACAGTGTGTCTGTGTGAGAGTATGTATATCATGTGTTTATATAAACACAAATCATATATATTTATATACACAGATATATATTAATATATAGATCTACACATAGAGTTGAGTATATATGAGTATACACACTCATAACAAACATAGACACACACACACATATTAGGATAAGTATGTATGTGAGTATGTATACCTAACACATACACACACACACACTCACATATGTGTTGGTTATGTGTGTATCTTATATATATATATAGTTGAGAGTATACACAATAGTATATACACAAACTCATACCCAATACACACATATAGGAATCACACACACACATATACTAATCTCCATACGTGTGTGGTGTGTGTTTGTGTGTATCTGTGCCTGTATATATGACTTTGTGTGTGCGATCACATATACTAGAGATTAGTATATAACTAATAATCTCTATGTGTGTGCATCACACACATAAGCACATATGTGTTATCATAGCATATAAGTATGTGATATCACACACACACTCAACACATGTGTATGTGTGTGCCACGCTCTCATATATACTTATGTCTATATGTGTGTATTTGTATGTGTGTGTGTGTGTGTGTGTGTTTGTGTGTACACGCACACAAACACAAACACAAACACACACACATACACAAACACACACACACACTCATATACATCTGTGTATTTATATATAGTTGGCACACACACATAGACACATATATATATTCACATACTCATAACCATAGACACGCACATACACACACAAACACACACACTCAAAGATATTAGTATATATGAGTGTG